>JANHZU010003065.1:28713-45793 GCA_032468055.1 Acrochordus granulatus | reverse complement strand
GGATGGAAGGTAGGTAGGAAGGAAGGAAGGAAGGAAGGAAGGAAGGAAGGAAGGAAGGAAGGAAGGAAGGAAGGAAAGAGTGATGGATGGATAGGAAGGAGAGATAAAGATAGATAGCTGGAGAGATCTCCCCCCAGGCTTCCATTCATCTCTATGGAAGAGGCAGATAGACAGCAGCTAAGTGCTGCATTTTAAATGACCCTCCTAGTCTTTTAAACAGGAATAGAACATACACAGCACACCCTGTGTTTTTATGCACACATACACACACACACCATACACACAATCTTAGCTTATTGCATAGAAGAAAATACAGAAGCTCCTGCGGCCATCGCTGTTAAAAAGACTGGAAAAAATTCCCAAAAACAGATTGCAAGATCACCATCTTCCTTCCCATCTACCTGCCCCTTCCACCCCAATATCTGCCCTTCACCCCCTTGTTGAACATCTTTTCCATGATTACCAATTAGTTTTTCTGGCTCCTGAAGTTTTTGTGTTTATTTTTAATGGGAGCCCAGGAAACAGACAGAAAAGGTTTGAGTTTCGGGGGGGGGCATTTCCTTCATTTGGTTATTTCATTGAATGCTGCAAGGATTCAGAACACGCTTTGGCTGTGAAATTGTTCAGCAGTCTTGATGGAAAGAATTTCATTCAGATGCCAATGGAAAAAAAAACAGCAAAGCCGTTTTTATTTTGCATTTATTCTGTGAAGCTTTTAAAAATTGCATGTTCACAGAGTGTGTGTGTGTAGAGATAGTGATAATATAACTATACAGATATAAAACATATAAACACACATACTGTTTCCTCTTCATATGTTAACCTCCAGGACTGGGACTAGGTTGAAATGAAAAATTTTCAGCTATAGCTGCCTGTCCATGCAACGTGCCCAGGATAAAGTTTCCTAAGAGGAGAACATGAAGAGGAGGCAAAAGAAGAGAATGAAAATGAAGAGAAGGAGAGGAGAAGGAGGAGATGGTGATCAAGTAGAGGAGATGATCTGCTTCTTTAAATAAGGTAGAATGTAGCATCTTTGGTGGGCATGAACCATTTCAGACATTGGCACTTGACCCCATTGTATGGATGGCATTGTGAAGGATGTCAGATAGATAGATAGATAGATAGATAGAAAGAAGAAAGGAAGGAAGAAAAGAAAGGAAGAAAATAAAGAAAAAGAAAGAAGAAGAAAGGAAAGAAAGAAAGAAAGAAAGAAAGAAAGAAAGAAAGAAAGAAAGAAAGAAAGAAAGAAAGAAAGAAAGAAAGAAAGGCAGATGTTAATACCAACTCTTTCATCAATTGAATAGGGCCAGTTATTTGGAAAGCTAATTAGATTTTAAAACTCCTTTAAGCATATTAAAACCTGGATGGAATAAGTCTCATAAAAATATATACAAATTATTTGCATTACTTGAAGTCAGAATTAAAGCGGAGGGAAGGGATAGAGAAATTTTAAGAATTGCCAGTTATAAATTCCATTAATAGCTTACTTGTAAAAATGAGATAAGGAAGGAAAAACCAATTCCCACCTGGAGACATTATCTCTCTAATCCAGGAAGGGGTTATTTTGTCAGGTATGTGTGTGTGATAAAATGTATTTATGGCAGGTATCAGGTGAGATTTAAAAAAGTGTCTTGATATCAGTTTCCAGAGCAGCCTAGCCTTATGCAATAAAAACCATGAACGTGCAGCTTGAACCTGAAAAAGTTCTGGTATACATGTAGGTGAAAAAAAAACAAATAAAGCAGGAATTAATTGGAGCTGTTCTTTGTTCACCAGTTTACGTTAGGAAATGTCAAGGGTGAAGAACAAACTCGTTAGGCTAACCTGATCTGTAATATGCACTGTATCCTGTAGTATATACGGATATACAGTATTATTTTACACACCTCATTTCCCATATTACAAAGAAACAGTTGTCTCCCACCTATTGTCTACCACGAACATCTGAAATTAAATCCTTGACATGCTAAAGATTTATTTCCTTTGACCTCTGGCTTTGGTTAATCAAAACTACCAGAAGTAACCTTACGAGTAATCCAATACTACACCTAAGAATCTTTGGTCAAGAAACATGTCCCGCTGCTGAAAAATTAAGAAATGTCTAAAAGGTATTACAGATGCATCCATTTTGGCCCTTCTATCAGTTTTGACACTTTTATGGGTGAAACAAATTGCAATCCTCTGATTGACCTTGCTTATTTTGAAACTAAGCCTGCAGATATCTAAACCCAACCCAGTTTCCTCATCTTTGTATTCTTTTCAAAGTGATTTCAACACTGTTCTGATTTTTTTTTAATTTCAACTGTTTGGTGAAGAGAGAGACAAAGAAATATGACCACAGCAGGTATAATTCTTACTGAAGAAATGGATACGTACACCTGAGCTGACAGCTGAGAGGCAGTTTCATCGTACCAAGAAAATAAAAAAAAATAAAAGATTCTTTCATGTAGAAAGCCAGATATTGAGAAGAATATCAATCCCACAGCCAGAAACATCTGTTTTGACTGCACTCTGCAGACACCTCAGGAGAAAAGAAATATTGACAGGTAGTCCTCGACTTACAACAATTTGTTTGGTGACTGTTCAAAGTTATAGTGGCACTGAAGATAATGGCTTACAACCATTCCTCATACTTACAACTGTCGCAGCATTCCCACACTCACGTGGTCAAATATGGGCACTTGGCAACTGGCATGTATTTATGACAGCTGAAGTGTCCTGGGGTCATGGAATTGCCATCGGCTCCTTTCCAGCCAGCATCTGACAAGCAAGCTTTTCTTAATGACCACTTGATTCACTTAATAACTGCAATGATGTGCTTAACAACTGTGGCAAAAAAGGTTGTAAAATCAGGTGCAAATCACTTAAGAACCATCTTGCTTAGAATGGAAGTGCTGGTCCTAATTGTGATCGTAAGTTGAGGACTACCTGTAATCCCTTCTTTCTTTGTTTTTGTTCATTTATTATAATTTATGTGCCTGTCAATCCAACCTGGTTCAAAGCACCTTAGAAAACAACGTTGAAATAAAAACCATGATAAACACAACCAAACCAAACAACCATATCCTGAAAAACACCCAGAACTACTGTACGGAGACATAGTCTGGATAGTAAAATGTTATCTGTTCCAAGCTGTATTTTCTTCCAGTCCAGGCAACATTCCTCTAATGTTTGGTAAAACAATTTCATATTGCTTTATTTCAACGAAGAAATGGACTATTGTTTGAATAGTGCAGCCTGTTTCCACACTTTAGTTGGTGTGTGTCTGGAAGGAAAGAAAACAGCCTTTTGTCGTATTGCCCAATGGAATTAAAGACAGGAGGGTGATATGGATCCTCCTCGCAGACGGATTCTGAGTTTGTGACTTGTTCAATTAAACTTTTCACTCTGGTGCAGGGAAAAGTAAGTACGGAGTAGCGGGTTGGACTGCGAATAGGGAAACCCAGATTTCAGGTCCACCCTCAGCCATGGACATTCAAGGACTGGACTGTTGTTGTAATAACTAACGCACACAACATAAAACAGCAGTTCTCAAACTGCTTCTGGGCAAAAAGAAAAACAAATGAAGAAACTGGAAAGCAGACCAAAAGTTGATGACTATGGCATCGCACAACCAGTTCCTGCACTGTTCTCGAACAATAAATTCCCACTCCTTAGGAGATCGTGAACTATTTTTCCTACCTCTAATGTTTCAGCAGTTGACACTGTACTGGTGAGGAGTACAATGGAAGAGAGGAATTGGAGATTTGAAAAAGCTCAAGATTTTCAAAAACACAACAGTCCCAAACAAGGGTCTAGAGCAGGGGTGTCCAACTTTAGCAGCTTTGAGGTGCGTGGCCTTCAAGTTGAAGGCCACGCATCTTAAAGTTGCTGAGCTTGAAGACACCTGGTCCAGAGGGATGGGAAACTCGATGACAAGGGAGCCATGAAATTGTCATTCCACAGGCAGAAAGACGAAATCAGGTGGGAGGAGGGGGAACATGCAATGTCACAGAGGCATTAAGCTGACTCCCGAATAAGAACATCTAATGGTCAACCTCTGGGGCCAACGGAACGCCCCAATCCTCGTGTTCCAACAGGAGCTCTCCATGGTGCTGATGTTCCATCAAGTTTCCCCACCTCCTTAAATCTTGTCAAAGCAACATAAGACCATCCAGGGGTGGTCAAAACGGCACCTACAAGCTTCAGCATTTATCCACACATCTCCCCTAGTGCCTCACAGACTTCCTTCTTACACCTGACCTTTTTCTAAATGTCTCTTACTTAAAAAGGAGAAGTTTTGCTCTGTTGAGGAACAATGCACAAGTCTCTAACGGTCACATTTATTCATCAGAGTTATCTTGAATCCCAGTGAGATGATGCAGCAGGCATGTCCCATCCATGGGCCATGACCCGTCCTGGGCAGCTAGTAAGGAGGCCCAACAAGATCATAAAAACATATATAAAATAAAGAAGTTTGTTATTTTTACACATTAAGTATATTACGTATTTTATAAGCAGCCCAAGACAATTCATGTTCACCCAAGTAAATGCCCCTTCTTAATGGTTTTGTAGCATAGTGGCCTCACGGTTGTGCCCTTCACTTTAAGCCATTATTTGCATCACTAGGATTTCTTGAACAAATCACAATGGGCTACATACGTACAGCGCACCAAGTCCTAAACCACGGTTGGTAAATCTAACGGCCAAGTTGAAGCCAAATAAGGCACATTGGGCCAGAGAATGTGTACACTCAGCTGTGCTACAAGGCCCGAAAGGTGTGAACAATACTCACGTTACTCCAATTGCAGGGTGATGATTACTCAGTTAAGCAAACCTCAAGTCAATCATGAATTTTAACTGAATGACTAATCTACCTATGAAAAAACCCACAAGAATTCTAGAAGGACATGTTTCCTTTGCTTCTGACAATGCGCAGATGTCCCATCTGAGAGAGACAGAAAACGCCTCTTAAAAACAGCGCTTGCCACCTGTCACTTGATAAATATAGTTGCACTGAAAATATGGTTTGGTTTTTAAAAAAAAGCAAGGCAGCTCCTTTTGCTGATCCAAACCTGTTTAACTGATCGGCGAAATCACAGATTAAACCCCACAGCCTGACTGTTGGCTTTCGGTGGGGAGTGGGGAGCTCTCGTAACATTGCACAGGGAAAGACCCAGGCAAAAGCCTTTGAAATGCCTGCTGGCGATCTGGGATTAATCTCAAGTGACAGCCTACATCTGAAAGCGCGTTCTGAAGGGGATCAGGAGGAGGAGAGACAAGGGAAGGTCAGACAAAGGGTGAGGGAGGAAGGAAAAGTGGAGGGAGAACAAAGGGGAGAGGAGAAAGAGCACAAGAAAGGAGAAGATGTGACCGCCTCCCAGCAACAGGGACATCCTCATCGGTCCCCTGTTCCTGGAAACGCAGAGCTCATCAAAAAGGGGGGGGACCAAAATAAAACTCTCCTGATCCCCAGTTTCTGAAGTTTTCCACTTTACTGCATTACAGTTAGTCCTCAATTTACAATAATTTGTTTACTGACCATTTGAAGTTACAACAGCACTGAAAAAGGATCCTACAAGATGTAGATCCTTGTGCTTACGACCATTGCAGCTTCCCCTCATGTGGTCACCTGATGAAATGTGGGGTGCTTGGCATAAACCAGCATGTATTTATATTAGTTGCAGCATCATGTGATCACCATCTGCAATCTTCCCAGCCAGGTTCCGATGAGCAAAGTCAATGGGAGAAGCTAGATTTGCTTAACAACCGCATTTACTTAACCACTGAAGTGAATTTTTTGCTACTTTTTTCACATGGCGGAAAAGGTAGCAAACTCGAGCGCCACTCACTTAACAGCCACCTTGCTCAGCAATGGATCTTGGTCCCAATTGCGGTCGTAAGTTGAGGACTACCTATAATCATTTTCCCCCCTAAATTAACCCAGAATTACAAACTTGCTTTATCAAGGAGCAAAAAAGGATGGAAAAGAATACCTGCGTCTAAACAACTAAATCTCAATGTTCTTCTCGCTTGCTTTAGGACAGACATGCACGTGGGGGTCCAAGTAGGAAAGAGAGATGAAGTCCATTTCATCCTTGACTGCTGAGGGAACGGCCTGTTCCCTCATTTCCAAGGGAAGTGGGTGAAGCCAGAACAAAATCTCAATTATTTTCCACTGATATTTGGCTCAGTTTGGCTACTGACTTGGTTCCATCTTCAATACATTTCTGTCCTAGTAAAAACGAGAACACCGTCAACAGCTTTCAAGGGGCCCCTGGAGCAACTCAGAGGTGCTCAAGTTGGCCTAGACCAACTTTAGAAGGATGTTTTTGGAATGCAAACTTTTAATGTGATCCCCGCGTTAGTCTAAAGCTGAATTTGGGAACATCAAGAAAGAAAAACCCGTTATTTTTCCAATCAGAGGAGCTGGGTTTTGCCTCCCGTTTTCCCCCCAGAAAATGGCAGAAAAAGCTTTTCTACTGCACGTCTTTAACCTCAAATCAGTAACCTAGTTGTGGCATCTTTTCAGACTAACCCACTTTATTACAAGGCATAAGCTCACGAAAGCCTTTTAATAAGCCGTAAGCTCACAGAAACCGACGCCTTTTCATAAAACGGGTTAGTCAAAAAAGGCACTGTCGGATTCCTCCCGATTTTTGGCTACCGTAGACCAACACGTCTTTCCTCCTCCTGCAATATTTTTAGCCCCAATCTAAGAATGATTTCTTAAGAAAGGAGATGAGTCAGTACAGCGTTTGGTAAAGGATGCTTAGGAGAAGAACACAACAGCACAACACACAATCAGAAACAAGCAGTCCTTTCCCTCCAGATTATCATTCTGAACTCAGATGTTTCATTTCTCCAGGGCGGGAAAGCTGGTTAGTTAATCAGCAGCCAAGGATGGGATCTTACACACAAACGGAAATTCTCGGCTACAGCTATTGTCGTTCCAAGATCGTAAAGCTGTAAAAAACGAGAAAAGGAGAAAGGAAAATCAGACAGGGACTCTCCAAACATGGGGCTCCAACTCTTTAGTGGTTTGAATGTATTGATTAATGGAACATCACTAATGGATCGTCCATCAACCGTGAGTGACTGGAATGGCTTCAGTTTATTGATCTCTGTAGGTCTGCAAAAATAAATTTCACACGCTTTCGTTTTCTTTTTTCAACCGTTTCTTCTTTGATCGTGGGCTTTCATTTTTGTTTCTTGTGTTTAGTTTATATAAAATATTTTTAAACAAGAAAGAGCTTGAAGCACTGCTAGTGGAAAGCTAGCTCAAAAGCTAGTGGAAAGCTTAACTCAATCAACCAGCAGCAGCTTATTTACAAGCTGAAGTTATCGAAAGGCACACAATTATCAGTGATGCTACAAAAAACACACTTGCAGACTGCATAATGGACAAGTTATTTGCCTGCAGAGACAGCTAATAAATTAGTTATTTTGCCTGCAGAGACATTTAATTAGTTTCCTACAATAATACTGAGACTGCACAGAGAAATCTAAAGGGTCAGGGAGAGGTCTCCCAATCTAAGCTTCTTTCTAATGTTTAAGATCTCCGAAATGTCTTTGCTGCCCACTTCCCATCATTCTCTGTGTCTTTCTGGAGTGTAAATCTGAAGGAAAACCAAGTGTAGAAGTGTAACCCAAGCCAGGATCCAAGTCTTTATCAGCTTGGATGCACAGAAGCACTGAGCGGAGATGGAGAAGTGGGTTTGTTGAAAGGACCATGTGCTCTAGAAGTGCAACCTCAGCGTAAGGGTTGAAGCTGGTGAGGCAGAAATCTCTGATTCTCATGCCAGAGAAAGCTGTTTTGTCAACAACAGACAGATGGTGGAAACATAAGGCCAGGAGGGAAGGAATCACACGGCTGTTGACTCAGAAAGACGGGAGTAGGAAAGCCAGGATTCAAAGTTCAGGTCTTGGAACTAACAGATGTAAGAGCCAGGATTCTTCGGTGGTAATCAATGGAGACATTCTTGTCTGTGTGGCTTTAAATAAATTTACTTCTCCAACCTTCTCAAGTCCATTTGGGGAACATGGACAGGGAAAGAATCTAATGGCCTGGATATCTGATGTGCTGATGTGCGCAAGAATGACAATTGAGGGTAAGGTGGGGTGGAGAATTAGCACACTTGCCTTATCATTTCCAAACAGTATGCTTTCCAGATGTGTGAGCTCCTGCTCCCAGAATTCTTAGCAATGGCCAGGTTGGCTAGGGAACTGAAGTCCATCCATCTAGAATCTGCCCAGGTTGAAAGCTGCCCAGCTTTCCCACGTCCCTTCCTCTCTGCCCTCTTTCTAAAGCTTCAGGACCACTCTTCTGAACTGTCCCTGCTCCTGCACAAAAGCAGAATCCTAGATTCTTCTGCCCAGATGTTGCAGATGGGAGAGGGTTGGGGAAAAAGGCATATTGGAGAGTGAGATGCCACCTACCACTGCTGTATCTGTACCAGATCTGCACACAGTCTTCCTCCTCTGGTTTAGTGTGGATTCCATCATCTGGTTGATTGCCGTCCCAGTAGTTGTAGTCATATGGAGAGCCATCTGTCCATTCAAAGTTACTCTCCTGGCAAAGAAATCACAGGAGCTTTAACCTTGGGGCAGAGATGGACAACTGGTGGCCTGGAGCCCTATGCAACTCCAAAACCTCCAAAGATGAACTTCTTGCCGAAAAAGCAAGGACATGGTTTCCTGCCATGTAGAGCAGAGTTTCTCTATCTTGGTAACTTTACGAGTCCCCCACATTGGCTGGGGAAGCCTGGAAAATGAAGTCCACACCTCTTCAAGGCTGGCTCTTAAAACCCTGGCTCCACCCTTCCTTCTCCCACATCACCATTGTTTCAAGATTCAGTGTAGGAGGAAATTACAGACGTACAAATTAGAATTCAGTCCATGCTGCAATACTTTTGGAGTTTGCATTTAATCATAATCTTCAGACATTAATGCAAGAGGTTGTAGACTTGGTTGTAGACTCAAACTACTATTATACTTACTAGGGCTGGCTAGGGAATTTTGGAAGTCCACACATCTGCAAGTTCCCAAGGTTGAGAAACACTGCACTAGAACCTCATTTGAACATCTCATGCTTTCTCCGCCCCTTCACAACTTCGGATGGTGAACAAATACACCTTCTGCAGCTTCAGCACCAGATGTTTTTTTTTCCTCCTTGGCTCCCTCCAGCTTCCCTTTTGTTGATTATGACTGATGAAGAATTTTGCAGAAGTCTTAAAGCTGGCTTCCTGTGTTTCTCATGTTCCCTAACAAGCAATCTTCTTTTGGAGGACATAATTTGAAGAAGAAGCAAAGAAGAATGAGACTGGTTTCTTACCTGTCTGAGATCATTCAGTCCCATCCAGATATCAGTGGGTATACCAGGTACCCTGCTGTTTACGAGGTCATAGACAAAGACATTCTCTTCCCAGCTGCCAGACAGATATATTACATGAAAATGTATTATATTTGATAAATTATATGGATAGGTAACATGAACTACAAATTCACCAATAAGTAAAAACAACTATCCAGTGCTGTTAAAAACCCTAGTTATGCTAGGATCCAAATTAAGAAACTAATCAGTCATAAAAAATGGACAACAGGAAGTACAGATGGTAGTCCACTTGATGATTCTTACCTGTGAATAGATGCTAATTTGGCAGATTTTAAGCCGATAGAAAACTCTGCACAATACAAGTCCGCCTCGGCCCAAGTTTTATTGATGGGGAAATATCGGTAACAGTAGCCTTCATATTCAGTCCAGAAGAGAGGGCAAGAATACAATAGGACTGACTCTGACAATGCTTGGGAGAAAAGACAGAACATGTTTTCAAGGCCCATTTTTCAATGTTTCTTCAGAGAGTCACTATATTGAGAGATGCCAATATTAACTCATAAGGTTTGGGCTTGTTCTAACCATTTTCAGCCTCACAGGATAAAAGACATAGGAATCACAAGCAAATGAGCTAATTCTATTTTATTGTCAAACCAGATTGACAAAATCTTGTGAGTCTGAAAGTACATCTCACCCCCATCCCTTTTACAGCCCAAGAAATTAGGGAGGGTCCCTTCTGAGTTTCTTGTCCCACCCATTATTCAGCTGTGGGCTAAGCTGTCTCTTATCTGAATGTTTCCTTGGTAGCTTTTCTTGACCCAGTCTCTCAGGATCTTTCCCAAATACCTTTTCATGTTTGAGTGGGAATCCAGAATCTAATCCTTTCTTTTCTTTTTCCTTATATTTTATCTTTTGTTGAAACTTAAAGTTTCATGGGGGGAAAAAGGATGCTTAATATCCTTTAACTTTAGAACAATAGTTAGTACGTCTCCCTTACTCAAGGATAATAAACTTTTCTTACATGAGGGATGGCCAGGAGAATTCTTCTAAGCCCTAAAGAATCCATTTTCATTTATACTGGTTTTGATAAATTTATCACAATGATCTGCTGAGATGAGTTGTTTTAAGAGACCAGAAAAAAGGGACTTTTTATCAAAATTTGGGGACTTGTTTTTATGATACAATTTTCCGAGCCTTCCTCCACTCCCCGTTCTTTTTTAACATTCGTAGCATGTTGCTAATAATATTTTTTCTCCTGTAAATTTGTACGTGTGCATGTGTGTGTACATTTGCTATCCGTTTGGAGATTACAAGGGTCAAGAAGCCCTTCTATTTCTTCCAGCAAAAGCCGTGTTGTCAAAAAGGACAAGGACCAGCTGCTGTGTCTATACATCTGATCACTAGCAGTTCCACGGAGGGAGCCTACAAGAGAAGCAATAGGAAACCAAAGATAAAAATTCTCCAATCCCCAGATTAGATAAAGCCGCTACTCGCAAGATAGATGTGCCAGCATTTTCCAAGCGACACCTCATTTGTTTCACGACGGCTGTAGTTCAGGGGTTCAAACCAACTCGGAAGGCAGAAGTTCCAAGGTTCAGTTCTCCAGACAAGAGCGGAAAAGCCTTCTGCTGCTGACCATCACTAATGATCACAAATGGGCTGAGAGGATCCCATCAGGCTATGGTGGCTTCCATTTTTGAAATGTCAGACAGATATCCCCAAATTCAAATCCTAATCAGAGGTTTCTAAGGGGTCCTACCTCCTTCCCTCCTTGTTGTCTCTGCATTTCATTCCAAAAAGCACTCCCCAGGTTCCAAGCTGGAATGAAAGGGGAGTCATTTGAGCTGATTTTCAAGCCCCAGTAAGCCCACTAGGTAAGGCTAATTCAATTAACTCCGGTGTGCAAAAGGTGCCCCCAGGAATTTTGGGCTGAATGTGCCAGAAGAGAAGAAATAAGCAGGCTGATCTCTAATTAGCACCTGTCCAGTTAAATTGCCAATGGTCTTTAGAAAAGAAGCCATCAAGCTCTAAACTCAGAGGGGATGATAATCAAAAAGGACGTGCCTGCCCTTGGACCAATTTGCTGGTGGACCCTGAAAAGAGGGAGGGAGAAGAGAAGAGAAGAGAAGAGAAGGTGGGGTCATGGCTTTGGTGTTGAGTAATGGATAAGGGGCAGCATTTGAACTGAAGAAGAAAATAGATTGCATATCTATGCACAGTCAAGACTGCAGAAAGAATAATTGTGGCTAACCTACCCTTCATAGAGGACTTGTATATTGAGAGGGTCAAGAGAAGGGTGGAGAAGATATGTGCAGACCCCTCACACCCTGGACACACCTTGTGTGAACCTCTTCCCTCTGGTAGGCACTATAGGGTACTGCATACCAAAACTACCCGACACAGAGACAGTTTTTCCCCAGAGCCATCATACAGCTGAATGCTTGAACCATGCTCTGTGTTACATGATACAACACAAGGGCAAAGAATGCCTAAGAAACCTACATGTGCATAGATGCTTACTTTAATCCAACACTGATTGCATACCCACTGCTGCATATCTAACTGGTTATTTGCTTATGTGGCTATTTATACTGTTGTCTTGCAAATATACCGAGAGCCGCTGTACCAAGTCAAATTTCTTGCGTCTCTCTAACCATGCTTGGCCAATAAAAGTATCTGTATCTTCATAATTCAAAGTAGGAGATCCAGAAATATTCTAGAAAAGAACAATCTAGAAATGAGCAAGATTCACTTCCCCTCTCTTGTTCAATGTTCTACTGAAAGAGAAACTTGGGAAGGATTTCCATCATGCCTTCCATGTTTCTTTCTTTTCCTACAGTAGTATGCTACAAACAAGATCGGGAAAATCTGCTGTCTGTCTGTCTTTTGTAGTACTCCTAACCCCTTCATGAGCAGTCACCATAGGAAGTGCCTGTATTTTCTTCTACATAACTGTCAGACTTACCAGGTAGAAACATGGCCAGATAAGCTAATTCAAATTTGTTGTAAAGCTACATTGACAGAATCTTGCAAGTCTGAAAACACTGTTCTCCCACTGTCACCTTTACAGCCTGAGAACTTAGGGAAGGTCCCTCCTAAGCCTCTTTCCCTGCCCACTATACAGCTGTGGGCTACGCTTCCTCTTATCTGACTGTTCTCTAAGCAACATCTGTTTGCCCCATCTCCCCAAGGTCATTACTACAGACCACTATATCAACAAATTCACACGATCCATTTGTGTAGTACGTGTGCTTCTCTCACTGTGTCATGGCTCTGTGCATTTGGGTGGATGTGTGCGCTGGAAATACAGGATGTGTGGCATGCACATCCCTTGGGATCATGTGACCAGAAAGGATGGGTGCTGAGGATGGGGGAATCAGCAGCAGTGGTATCTTCCATAGGGACACATTGGGGAAATTATTCAGGATTTTTCTTTTCTACAGACTGCAGCCAGACCCAACTCATTTTCAACTTCCATCTTCCTTTCCCTGGCTTCTCTACCTACACTAAATTTAGTCCCATTTCCCATTCTCTTCTGTTTCCAGGGAGTGATCTTGCTGTGGGTTAGACAGATGGACAGAACCTGAGCTCCTTTCGGCAACGTCTTTCCAACGTTCCGTCGGGTTGGAAGGAATAAAAAGGAATTGGACATCCAGGCACAATCCATAAGTCAAGATCATAAATTGTTCCACTGCGGTGCAGAACACAGATCCTGTGGATGCACAGCATACAGTCAAGGTTGTAAGCAGCAGGGAAAGGGTGCATTTTTCTAGCCTGCCGTAGGGGAAAAAAATACTTAAAAAAATATTTCTGTTGTTTGCCAACAACAAGGACATCAATTAAGATCTTGACGAGCTAAGCTACGCTGAATTTCATCTCTTCTTCACTGCCTTTGCTTCGTTTTTCCCCTCACTGTTCACATCTTGAGGGGCTGAATGCACATATCACAATCAGTCATTGTTCATTAAATTTACTCCAGTTGGCTGGGTTCACACAATGTGCTGCAGCAAAATCCCATTATGTCTTGCTGGGCAGCATCCAGGATAGGCTCGGCTAAGCCCCAGAGGTACTCTACCATACCTCCTCTAATTCCACCCAGAGATGACAGCCAGCTAAGTTAGAAAGTGTGAGACAACAGATGCCTACACATTGTTTTTCAGCAATTCTGTATTCTTAGAATGCAGAACTTTCCAATGACTACATTATTGTGGTAACAAGATAAACTCTCCCTGAGTCACGTTTGACTCCTGCATCCACACAGTGTGAAGAAATGGAATTTAAAGATCTTATGTGGAAATGAGTTTGAAGCTACCTTTTGATGGATCAGGCAGGCTTTATAATTCTAGGCTGGTGACGTTGGTAAAACTCCTCAAAACTGCACAATCTGGATAAACTTCGGAAGATAACAAATTTGTCTAGTATTCTTTTCTTTGGGTTTATTAATCCCAAACCTCCGAACACACTACAAATCTCAGAGTAAGACCCAGAACTATTCTTTAGGATTCAAAGCAATCTTCTCCATACAAAGCCATAAAAAAACAAGCTTAATTAAAAAAAAGAGGAGGAGGATTCAAGCTACTACACAAGAAAAAAATATGAAAAATAACCAGAGAAAGTATGCACAGAAAAAATGAACCGGATCAGTTAAATACCTGTCCTTAGAATCCACCTGATCTACTAAACCTTGGTCACTTTTAACCTTGGTTTTTCTACCGCTGTGCAAATCTACTTTTTTGGTTTGTTTATGATTCAATTACTGTGCAAGCCTAGACAATAATTCAACCCAGTAGGAGAGTTGAGGGAAGATAACTACAATTGTCTTGATCGATAACTGCATTTTTAACCTTAAGGGGAGAGACAGTATTTCAAAACAAATACTGTTTTCTATCAAAACAGACATTTCTCTAGGCGAAGGAAATCTACTAGAAACGGCCCCGTTGACCTGTAAAAACTGGCAACCAAATGCAAATACAACGTTCTTGTATTGAGTTGTCCAATCGAGTCTTTTGCTTTAATTGGTTTTTCAGCCAATGCTGAAACTGCCAGCCTGGATTAACTTCCCCATCAAAGCACTTAGCGTGGTTCAGGTTGGGGGAATCAAAAAAGTCAACTTACCTTGGCTTATTTTAATATCGGTGTGCGGGAATGTATGAGCTGCGAGGAAGACGGCAGATAGAGCTGCCCAGAAATTCCACCCGAAAATCACCATCATCGCTGACCCAACGGACCCTCTCTCCAGAGCTGCCCAACCTCTTCTTGTCAACTCCCCAGGAATTTCCAAATGCCACTGAACCTCTTGGAGCAGCTGCAGAGAGGATTTGCAGTCAAACGCTTCCGTCTGCAAGAACATTTCTTCACAAGATACACCAGCCAACATCTTCACTCCATCAGACTACTCACAGCTTCCCCTCCTCTCTTTCACACACACACACACAGAGACACACCAACACCCATAAGGATATAGATTCAGGCTGTTGCAAACCTACTGGAGCTAAGCTAAAGAATATTTCTTGCAATTTCTCTACAACTCACCCAAAGCTACAACAAAATTTGTTTACAAATACATACATATACAGTATACTGTACATGCATACATACACACGTATTTTTAAAAAAGATAGAGAAAAGAAAGTATAGCGAATAAGGAAGATGTTAACAGTAGTATATTCATAAAACATGATTATTTGGGTATGAAGAGCTAATACCCTCCCGAAATATGAGTACACTAGGAAAAAAAATTATAAATCATAACCTCCCAGAACATTTCAGTTCATAGGAAGATTCCATAACATAAGAAATCCCTCAGCAGGGTAGGAGGACCTCTTACAACCATCTTGTAGTCCTTGACTTACAACCACAACCGGGACCAGAATTTCCACTGCTGAGCAAGGTGGTTAAGTGAGTCACATCCAATTTTATAATCTTTTTTAACATGTCTGTTAAGCAAATCATGCCAGTTGTTAAGTGAAGCATACAGACATAAAGTAAATCTGGCTTCTTCCATTGACTTGGCTTGTCAGAAGCCAGCTGGCAAGGTTGCAAATGGCAATCGCATGACGCCAGAGTGCTGTAACCATCATAATGCATGCCGGTTGCCTAGTGCCCAGATTTTGACCACATGACCATAGAAATGATGCAACAATTTTTAAGTACAAGGACCCGTTGTAAGTCACTTTTTAATGCCATTGTAACTTTGCATGTTTGCTAAATGAATGGTTGTAAGTTGAGGATTACCTGTACCCAGACAGAATGTTAAAGACATATGGGAAAGCTCAAGTCACACTGACTATTAGCCCAAAACATCTTTCCAGATGGATCATCCGAGAGATTAGTCTGATGTGTGTTTATTTAAAATTTTCAAATGACAACAATAGAATAACAGATGTCTTTTATTACTGTCCCTTGATGCTTTTTCTCTGGTTTTATTTTTAGTTAACCCATTATCTCTGCACTATTCTTTGTAGCTGTAAGCTACACTTATACCAAAGACACACTAGATGCAAAGAAGGGGGGAAATCACAATATAGGACGAGACTGTCATATGATGGTCAAATCCACATCACGATGGACAAGTGATGTCTCTCTCTGTAATGTGGGTGGGGTCTCTTGCTTTTTCTTAAACTTTGCTTCTAGAATTTCATCTTTTTAACAGGTCTGGCTTAAATTATCTCCTTAGTGCTTGTTAAATTTCTCAGGAATTAGCAAGAATTCCCCCATATGATCCTTCATTCGAAGTTTGACATAGTATAGGTTGACCATCTCAATGCACACTCAGGCCACAAATGTCCAGAAAAGATTTAAACTTTGGACTGGACAATTTTGGCAGGGAAAGTGGCCATGTATCTTCTTATGGTTGACAGTTTCCAGCATGACTCTGCCAAAATAAGGAATTACAGCTCCCCCAGGTCAATAACGTTCAGACCTCCAACTGGAATGAAAGAGGACATCTTCTATTGTATCTACAGATGTTTTGGAAAGACAGCCAACAAGCAGGATAAACCAGAAATGTGCTCAGTTCACGTAGGTGTGATACGATTTCCTCTGTTTAAACTACAAATTGTTGTTAAAACTGGCTTGGGAGGAAGGGAATCTGAACTTTATGCAAAGCTAGCAATCGAAACGTTGTCTAAGGCTGGCATCATTATTTTATTTATGCATTCATTCATCACATTTCGGTACCTCCCATCTCACCTAAGTGACTCTGGGCGATTTACAGTAAAAAACTTATTGTTCTATTCTAAAAGAATTAGAGTGACGTAAGAGCAAGGCTATTTTGAATCTGCAAAATCCAAGTAGAAGGGGTTCATTCACAAGACTAGGCAGAGTTGTGACAAAAAAAGTGATTTTCAAGGACAACTTTGGACTGATGTCAAAACACAAAGCTAGTAGGCCTAACTATGTCATTGTAGCTTGAGTCTTCAGAATGAGCAATCTTTATCAGCAGGTGAATTGTGATGCTAGCCCAAGGGCAGACCACCTGAATGCATCAAGAGGTCTTGAAAGTTCAATCTGCAATCCCCGGCTAATCTAAGTATGGCTGGGGAAATTTTGCCCTGAGTATCTTATAAGTGAGACTCCAAATCATCATTGACATTGTTGAGCAAGGTGAACCATTGGCTTTTCTCAGTAAAAGATAAACCAGGTTTGGATGAACTCAACCAAAAGACAAACCACACTACCTGAACACTTGTGACCATTCTCTATTCCTGAATCCATTTGTCCTGAGGAACTCAGATTCATCTACGTAGAGGTTGTGGTTGATCCCTT
>JANHZU010003065.1:0-12025 GCA_032468055.1 Acrochordus granulatus | reverse complement strand
CTACCCCCGGATCCCTCTTGCTCTACCCCCGGATCCCTCTTGCTCTACCCCAGATCCCTCTTGCTCTACCCCAGATCCCTCTTGCTCTACCCCCAGATCCCTGTTGCTCTACCCCCAGATCCCTCTTGATACACCCCACATCCCTGTTGCTCTACCCCCAGATCCCAAAGCCTTCTTGGCCAGCCATCGCAAAGGCCCTCCGACGCTGGAAGGGAGACATCAGCCCATTACACAGCCGAGAAAACTCTAGCTGACTCCAAGGAACAGCTTCTTCCGTTGTGGGAAAGAAGTGGCTGACTCATCATTTCCAGCCTCAACCTGGGCTAAAATGAGAGCACTCCGTTCCCACGCCACCTTCCCCACGCCTCGTAGGGCATCGTCAGCTTCCTTTAGCCAACCCCAACACTTATTGAAGTATTTCCGAGCATTTACCAGAATCCTTTGGTGTGGGTGCACATTTTACTCCCCAGCAGTGCTCAAAACCTACCTGGGCGTACTCTCCAGATCCAGCTGAGTTCCTTTTGGTCCCCATCATGGCCTCATCCTTTCATCCTCCTTTTTTAGCCCTCATCACAAACATGACTGGCTTGTTCAAAGAAGAAGTTAGATATTTCTTCTCCTGCACCGTCACCCAGAGGTAGGATTAAAATGGTATTATAAGAATGGGGGCTTCTCTTGTTCACATGAATTTGGCTTCAGGCTCCGTTCTTCCAAGATGGATGGATTTCCTTCAATATCTCGTTTACTGTATTCACATTCTTCTTTCCTCTCTTCTTTTTCACTGATGAATTTAGGTTAGCTCAGTTATCATGGTAGCAACCAACATTCATTCATTGCCTTTTGAACAACTTGAATTCTTTTCACATGGAGCATCTTCTCTCCTTCCTTCCTTCCTTCCTATTTCTCTCTTTCTTTCTTTCTTTAATTTTGTTTAAACTCCAGAGATTATATGTGGAGGAAGCATCTCCTGGAAGAGGAAGCATCAATCTGTCGATCAGCAGACGGAGCAGTTGCTAAAAAGCAATCCGTAGGAAGGTCGATGCAACAAGCGAGAGAAGTTTGTAGAGGATTTTCACAGTGCTCAATTGTTGTTGTTGTTCTGTCACTAAGTTGTGTCCAACTCTTGGGGACCCCATGGTCCATAGCACACCAGGCCTCCCTGTCCTGCACTGCCTCCAGGCGCCCACCCAAACCCATACCCACTACACTGACTGTGCTATCCAACCACCTCATCCCCTGCCATCCCCTCCTCCTTTTGCCTTCAATTTTCCCCAGCATCACAGTCTTCTCCAAGGAGTCCTCTCTTTGCATTAGGTGGCCAAAGTCTTTGAGCTTCAGCTTCATTGTTCCTCATTCATTGAACAATCAAATTTGTGCAGAGGAAACTGAAATACCAGTCGCACTCCGCGAAGTACTGAATTTGTAACAGGAGATCTGAAAGGGGCCAAACCTTCTGATATTTCATAGTCCATTCCGGGGTCTGCTGTAATGGCATGTGGGAAAGACCTTGGGAGACTGGATGAAGAGACTGCCAAGGGAACAGTCAGATAAGAGACAGCACAGCCCACAGCTGCATAATGGGTAGATCAAAAGGCTCAGAAGAGACCCTCCCTAGTTTCTCAGGCTATAAAGGAGACGGGGCAAGAGGGGGCAGAATTTTACTTCCAGACTTGCAAGGTTCTGTCGATGCAACTTTACAATAAAGTAGAATGAACTCATCTGGTTGTGATTCCTGTCTGGTTAGACCAGCGATGCTGACATCAGTCTTGCAAGCCTGAAAGTACAATTCTCCCATTTTTTGTTTTGTAAAATATAACAAAAGAGCCCTCAGGTCAAACTCATCTTCTGGCACGTAATTTTCTTGCTGTATTGTAGAAGAGATTTGCCAATGCCTTTTTCTGGGATATGTTTTGGACTCCCGGGTCATACGCATCATTTCAAATTTCTGGGTGGTCCCTCATCCAAGTACCAAAGTCTCCTTAGGGTTCTAAGATCAAGCAAGATCAGTGAGATGCTGCTGCCTGGTCAAGAAATGAAGAGAGACACGCTGGAGTTTGTACCGCTGGCTGGGAAGGGGCTTATGGGCTAGAAGAGCAATCTCGAAGCAACAAGGACGAGAGTTGTGGTGCTGAACAGCAGAAGGCAGATATCTAGAGGAGACAGTGCAGAATGTTCTAGATGCAGCTGAAGCCAGCTTGAAATTAGGTGGCTCCCATGCAGGAGGGTTCCCTCCTTTGAAGTATCCCGAACAAGATGACTTCAGATAAGCATTTCCTGGTGAGGCTGGAGATGCCTGAAAAACCAAAAAAAAATCCCTAGTGGGGCTAAACCCAGTTTTGCAAGTTTGATTGGGCTGCACCTTATACTCCAGTGAATCAGGGAGCGTCAGCCTGAGCCACTTCTGAATGTTACCTCCTCACTTTGAACTTAACCATGTTTCCGCCCCATTGCCTAAGCAGTATGTCCGTCATGGTCATCTTCCTTAATGTCTACAGCAGTGTTTCTCAACCTCGGCCATTAAGATGAGTGGACTTCAGTTCGCAGAATTCCCCGTGTTGGCCAAGGTCGAGAAACCCTGCTCTACAGCATGGTTGCAAACTGGGCGTAGCAAACTAACTTTGTGCTAAGGGCCACAAAAGTTCATAGCAGGTTGCAACTCTGACTCCTATCTTCAAAGCAATTACTTTCTTCCCAAATTTAGACGATGATTTGCAATGCTCTGGGATTTCAAGCGCACGTGGGAGAAGGGAGGGCCAAGCCAGGGGGAGGAGCAGTGAAGCACGGGATCAGCCTAGAATCTCTTTGCATCCTTAAACGTCAGAAAGCCAACCCCTCCTGAGGACCGTTGAACCTTATCTTAGCTGTGCAGGTGTTCAGCGGGCAGCTGAGCAAATTCTTGTAAGGACCAATAAATCGGTTAGCTTGAACTTCATCACCTGGGTCTGGTCCTAACACGCACTTAGGTTTAACACATCTGCCTCTCTTCTCATACGTTCCCTTGGCTTCCCCGATGAAGCTCAGCTTCATTAGCTACTCCATTTCACATACCTTGTGGTGAGCAAAGGAAAGAATTATCTGCCTTCTTTCTACCTCTTCCTCATTCTTTCACAAGTCCTTTCAAACCACAGCCTCATGTCGTCCCAAACAATATCTCAACCAGCTTCCATTGTGGATCTCACTCACTACACCCAGAGAGTGGTGACTGTCATTATCTGCAGAACAGTCCCCCACTTCCTTTGATTCTTTCTTCTTTATTTCATTAATGCAGCAGAATGAGAGAAGAATACCTGTTTGGTTTTCAGTCCTCCGGGTTTCATTTCCCCACATTCCCTGCGTAAGCTTTTCTTAACAAGGCTTCTATCTGTAAGGATCAGATCAATCTTTTTATTATTCATGTATGAAAGTGAGCATGAGCAGCCAAATTTAAAACACGTGGAACTCTTGATGTTGGTCATGGTCCACCTGACATCAAAAATTCTAGCATAGCAATATCACATTGGAAGAGAAGACACACAAAACCCACAATGATCATTTGCTCGATGGCTGGGAAAGTTCTGAAGACTGTTGAGGAATACCTGTACGTGGTCTAATCCCAATTTAATATGTTACATGAAGAAAACTGATGCTATGCAGATGGTATCTGAAGTCTTTTAGAGATGAAAATTAGCCCCGTCTGCTCAGATGGGGAAGGCTGCCTCCCACGTTTTTCATCCATGTGGGAATGTTGGAGTGATTAATATGCAAAGTTGGCTGCTTGTCAGAACTGTGAATTACAAGACCATCTGTCAGGTTGCTCTACGAAACACCCCAGGACGACCGTTCATTGCAGGCTGTTTCCTGATTCTGTTTGTCCTGCTAACAGTAAAGGTCCAGTTGGCTCACCTGGTTTGGAAAAACACACATACCTTACTTACTGATGATTGTATCTACCTAGGACTTCACATGTGCAAGCACACATAGATGCACGACTGATACTCAAGAGTGGCGAAGGATTTTTAATTTTAGCTGGAGAAAAGGGGGAAAAAAACCCCATCAGGATCCCTCAGATGGTGGCTAGCCAGCTTTTACATGGGAAACAGAAGAATGATTCATTTCCTCTCCAACTGTTGAACTAATGCTTCACTTATTCCAAAATTGGAAAATTCATGGCTTACGCCGGCAAAAACTGAACAGCTGAACATAAAAGGCACTGTGTTGGGAGGGAGAGTGCGCCATGTGGAAAAAGGGCTGCTTTCAAAACATGAACTTGGCCAGGACGATGCTTCTTTGCAGAAAAACATCTCCCTAAAATAAGGGATAGAAATGGGAGGGTTGGTCTACCTTCCGTAACGGTACGTGGGACAGGAGGAAGAGCCAGACCAGGCTGCCGTCGCGGATCCCACAGAGGGAACGTGGACGTGGCAAACATCTCAGAAGGGATCCTCCCTAGTTTCTGGGACTAGATGCGATGGGGGGGCGATGTCCTTTCAGACTCACAAGATTCTTTTAACGCAACCTTACAATGTGAGGGAGTTGCGCTTTCTGTCTGGACTACCTGAAACCTTCCTACAGGCTCAGAAAATGACCGTCTCTTAAATCCAGCTGAAAAAGGCCCATCGTTGGAAGCCATCTCCCCATGACGAGGTGTCCAAGTGGGGGGAATTAGTTTTCCCGTTTTTCCCCCCTTTTATGCCATTCCCAGGATCAGTGCCCAGAGATCCGCCTGGGGAAAGTAGCAGCAGCAGCAATTATTTTTACCAATGTTTGGGACTCGTGGTTGGATGGCTTTGCCAGGGACACACGTAGACTGACCAAGACTGGAGGGAAAATTCAGCACCGAGGGATTCGACAGGCTCCGGATGGGTTTCGCCGGGCAACATTCCCTTTATTTACACTGAGGCACTCAGAAGAAACCGATGGCAGATTTCCCCAGTGGCAAGAGCTGCGCTTTCAGTTCCAACGCGAACTTATCAAATTCCCCAAGTTTTTGGAATCGAGGAACAACTAGGATCGTCATATGATTCTGAGCTGGCTCCACGTCTCTCTCGACGCGGTTCGCTCTCTTGATGCGTCTTCCGCTCCAAAATAGAACCAGAAGCAAAAGTTGAGTATCCTAAGCGGCAAAAATAACACCGGCTACTTCTCTGCAGGCTCCAAGTGGGATGTTCCACAGTGGCCAGTAAGCCTTTCATTGGGGAATAAAGTTGAGGAGCTGTTATGGGGCCTCTCCATGGGTGGTAGTCACCGGAACACGGCAACTTGTTGGAGGAAGATCTAAAAAGCATTGCCCAACTCTTATTGTTAGAATGGCAAAGCCGTTATCTTAGGCAGCAGCAGGAAAATGGCATCAAGTTGGAGGAAAGTTCTAATGCCACGAAGTGTGCGGCCACTATGTCAGATGGTGATTGCAAGGTATCTGCAATGATACCTTGGAAAGAGGGATAAGAATTCAAATGCTGGGTAGAACAAAGCCTTATTGTGACTGAGGAGTGTTGGACTCAACCTTATGGAAGAGCTTGGGCCAGCTTTTATTTTTCAGTCTTGTCTTGGACACAGGGTAGTTATGAAGAAGGATCTTGCCATTCTACCTCCACTTAAGTTCTCCCTGGTAATAAGTAGGTGGCTGCTGATGGGAATAAAATGGTCTTTTCGTCCGATCTGGTGCTCCTTATGTTCCTTCCATTGCAGCCTCAGCTTGGTCAACTACCTGGAAAGTGGGTGTTTAGTGGCTACTGGGGAATTAGAAGTCTTTTGAGAGGCTAAAATATCCCACCGACAGCTCCAATATTAAAGCAAATTTCCGACAAGGGAAGTCAGGTTTTTAAAAAGGTTTCTTTCACAATGGTTACAGCTGGCAGTGTGTCCGTCCATCAAGAGCAGCAGAGTTCTTAACTTGCTTTGCAGAAACAAAAAGGGCACAGAGGTCTCCAGAGGGTGTTTTATTATTAGGGACAAATTTCAAATCAATTTTGTCCTTTTACAAAAGCAATGGAAGTGCATTTAAAAAAAAACATGGTTTGGATTAACACTAAACGTAAGTTTCCCCCTTTCCCAAACTGTGCACACTGGAGCAACCTTGCAAAGAGAAGCAGTTTTAGTTATTTCTTGTGGCCCACTCAGGAATGCAAAAACAGGGGCTCCAAAAATCCACCAGCTGTTACCCAGCTGTAATTTTTTAAACGTGAAAGAAGGAAAAAATGTCCCTATCAAATTTAAAGTTTGTCCTGGCCTGGTGCATTTTTTGGGTGGACCTCAATAAGCAAAGGCAAAGCACATCTTTTGGGTGTGAAAGTACTGAATGCAATTCTGACTTGCCTCTGGCAACCAGGTTGGTGTTTTATTACAAGGCTGAGCTACGCATAACGCGGAAGGGCTTGAAGCGCTTTTCCTGTTTCACAAGGCACCTTTGAAAAGGGAACATTTCTGCGCATGCTGGAGGAAACCCTTCACTTTGCTTCCCTTTTCGGTCTTCGTGTAAACCCAGGCAAGGGTTCTTGCCACACATTCAGTCCCGGCTGAGGTCTGCAAATAAGCAGCGAGTCTCGTTTTTGCTCGTGTGTTGGGGCTTGTCGCAAGCGAGCGTCGTGTCCATTTGCTAGAAGCCTCACGACACGGAGAAGGTTTGCTTTTCAATCAAAGGCACACCAAAAAAAAAAGGCTGGCCATGGAAATCACTGAGCACTGAATTTTCTCCAAAAATTAAGTTTTGGAGAGACAAATGCTCACTCCTCTCCCCCTACCCTCCCCCCAAAAACAGAGACGTTGGTTGGCCTGTCCGTAACAACAGCGACCACGTCTGGTTTTATACATCGGAGATGTCCAACCTCGTCAACTGTAAGATGTTAAGATTAAAGCTGTGTTGCTGAGGAGTTCTGGGAACTGAAGTGCGCACATCCCAAGTTGCCAAGGCTGGGCACATCTGCCTTATGTAGTCCTTTGTACAGGTCTACATGACAAAAAGCACATCCAGCCACCAGCAGGACTGTCCATTCCTTCCAAGGCATTTTATTTATTTGTTAAACAGGTTCATACAGCCACCCCGCTCGCACCCGGCGGCTCTGGGCAGTGCACAGCACGAAACCTCACTCACAGCACTCCAAATTCAGCGAGCCAAAGCGACCGGCTTTGGAAAGCGAGGACCAGCCTTTGGGAAACGTTTGTGCCCGCGATGACAAATCCTCGCTCGCCACAGGCGGCCAGAGCACGTTCGCCGGCGAGCGTTAAGCGTGCAATCGCGCGCACGTCCTCTCGGGAGCCTCCCCACGTTCGTTTGCTCCCAATGAAGCATCGACGGCTCGAGACACTTTCCCTCTCTTTGCGGCTGTGAGTCAAAGCTTGGCTTGCATTTGAGTGCCTCAGACGCGCGCGGTGCAGGTTGGGAGGTGTTTTACGAAGCCACCTCGCGGCCCCGGGGTCTGCCGCCTCGCGTTGCCTCGGGCGGCTCTCCCTCAGTTGGAACCGAGTTGAAAGGGATGCTCCTCTTCGACCACGGGAGGGTTGAATCAGTGAGTCTGCCAGCTGGGTTGCCTTGTGAACCGACCCAGGACAGATAAAGCTTAACGATTAATTTCGGTACAGACCGACGGGTGACTCATCCTGACCAAATTAAATCTGGAGAACTGGTAGAAAAGAAGCAAAAGGTAGTTCAAAAAAGAAGAGGAGGAGGAAAGAGAGCAGAAAGTGGGAAACATCGCCCTTGCCGACAGGGGAGCGTGCTGTGAAGAACCTGCTTCTTTTTACATACTCGCTTGGAAAGCGTTTTTTTTCCTACGCGATTTACACTTTTTGTACTTTTATGCAAACACTACACATGTTGCTCTGCACTTGGCATGTCAACGTTTCTTCCAAAGGGGTGTGGGGTTCTCGCACTGATTTAGTAAGCCAGCAGCCAAGGGGTGTGCAAAGGTGTTTCGTTGCACCGTTGTTTCTTCTGCACATCCGTTCGACTTTGCCAGAAGAGAGAAGCGTGGACGGGAAGGGAAGCCACGGAAAAACGTGGAGGAGAAAGCACTACCAAGGACACACCTGCTACCCTCGAAACTAATGCAACCTCGAAAGCATCCCCCAGAGAAATGCAAAAGAAATTCTCTTCTCACATGGAAGCCGCAGAGATGATTTCGGAGAAAATAGACAAAAGCCGTAAGAAAAAAGCAGATGAAGAAAAAGCATGAATTCAACCCAACTCGGTCTCCTGCGTATCATGGTTGTATGTCGTTAACAATTGTAAAATGAGTCAATTATGTGACCGATTCAATTCTACAACCTTTTTAGTGACGGTCATTAAGCAAATCTTACAATTGCCAAGGTTGAGAAGCCACGGCTTAGAACAGGATTAATGTCCAGAAATGGATTCTTTTTAGCCAAAACCTTTATAAATTATCCTCCGATGCAGACTTCACTTAGGTTTTCCCCAGTGCCCTCCTCCCTTCAATTATTTCTTCAAACTCATTTCTTCCCCCTTCTTTCACGCTCCAGAAGTTTCTTTCCCACTCATTCAACCAACAAGCCCCATCTTTCTTCCCAAGGGTATTTATCTCATGGGTTCATGCGCTCCCCAGATCTACAACGACACATATTCTGAACAATAAACAAAAATCAAAACCAAGTGAGGGCACACCACCCAGGAACAGGTCCCTCGCCTTGCTAACATGGAAAAATACGCCAAACCAAGTTAAGGTCTTCTCAAGACCTACGGCTGATGGCACAAAGCCCGTTAGATGTGTTTGGTAGCTCCTCCTGTTTCAGAAAAAATTCCAAACTTAGGACAATAATTCATTCTTGGCATCTCGTACCCTTGGGCAAATGTTTGGACCCGCCACCGGTGCCCACTCTTCTCATTTCATTAACTGTCCTGCCCCACCAAGAAAGCTCAGGCAGCCGGCCAGTCGCTACCACACTTCAACGCCATCTTCGACGTCCCCAACGTAAAATCCTTTGAGATCGCCAACAACCTCGCCAACATGCACAACTGACTTCCTGGTTCCATGTCCTGGGCTGAAACCAGCTGCGTGCCACACCAATTTCTCTCTTTTTTTTAAAAAAAAAAACAGCATTCCGTATTTCATACCTAAGGCATTTAGGGAGACACCCTGAAATTAAGCCAGTTTAAAAGTTACACCATAAATCTCCTGTTGTCTGCCTCAGGCTGCAGCAGAGAGCTCAAACATCTTCCCAATATGCTCCAAACGTGTGCCAGGCCCTGCGGAGTTGTGCGCTTGTGTGTGCGTTTTAACCTTTTTTCAGCCATACAGAGGAAAGGGATGATTTGCAGCATTTGACAGAGAGTGATGGGCCTTTTTAAATATGTACTTTGGGGATACCTGAATTTGCAACCTACAGGTTTTTTTTAATTCATCTTATGGACATATGTGCCACTCTCACCAATGAGAGAGAGAGATTACGGCTTATGCTTTGAGGAAGGCACCATAAAACAGCGTTTACAGAGATTCTTGGCACATCAGTTGGACTAAACGGAACTTGCAATGCCAGGAAAACATTTATGGACTGAACGATTTCACATCCTTAGATCTTCAATTTATCACTAGCTATGGGAAGGATTTAAGACTCCACTTCCTGTTCTTTTATGCGAAAAAGGCGTCGACGTGGCCAAGCGCCAAGAGATTTGCAGGAATAACCCAACAGTGGAAGTCTGTACGACCCTTTTCTTTCCAAACTGGATTCGTCTCAATTATGCACTTGGAGGCCAGCTTTTATTAAAAGACAGCGGTTAAGAGTAATTTCTGCTTTGCAATTGACAAGATCGCATAAGGACATAAGTTTGGAATCAGCCTCTTTTAAAGAAGACAGCTTATGAGCAAGCTGGACTTCTCCATTTATAATTAATGTTCAAACATTTCGGAAAATTTCACGCAGCTTAGGCCGAAAAACAAAGCAAAGCCAAAAAAAAACCTTTCATGAGAATAAAGTGCTATTAATTTTGGCCTCTGAATACATATTGGTCTTAAGCCCCTTAGGAGTAGTCTCCGACCAGGTGCACTTCTAATGTGCTGAATCTGAGCTCCCATAATCCTAAACCAATACACTCTCATCTGGGAGACCCCCATGTGGAGGATAATTGTTCTCAAATGAGTACAGGTTGCCCTCGACTTACGACCGGCCAATTAGCGACCGTTTGAAGTTCCAATGAACCCCAAAAAAGGTACTTATGACCCGGATTCGAAGTTCTGACAGCCAGGCCTTTCCCACAGTCATGTCATCACGTTTGGGCACTTGGTAACCGGCCTGCATTTCAGCTGTCTTAGCATCCCACCATCACATATCTGCAATTTAAGTCATTTTTTGCTCGAAACCGGCATTTACTTTGGGTTTCCGGCAAAAAATGCCCTTTGTGAACAATGAGTTCACTTTACAACCATGTTAGTTTAACAATCACTGCAAAAACGATTGTAAAAATGGGCACAGTCACATGATGACTGGCACAACCATAATTCTCGAGGACTTCCTGTATACTTCTAAATGTAATTACATTTGTTTTCTTCTAAATGCCCCTGTTCCAGCCCATAACAAGCAGCTCCATTCAGGGCCACAGCCCATCTTTTCGTTCTTTGACCCTCGGTCCTGCGATGAAAAATCAAGGCACAGGCAAAATGCCAAAGCAGACGATGACACCTGCTCTGATTCCTAACTCGGCTGGGGAAAAAATGTTTAAAAACCCAAGGAGCATGAATCACAGGAGCCTAAGATGCCATAAGCAGAACTCTCAACGTTTCCCCACCAAGAATTGCACTTGAAACCCACCGGACAACGGCTTGAAAATTTGCCTGCCTCTGTTGATAAAGGCAGAAGCCCTGAGCAGAAGCCCCCGAATCAATCTGGGATGCGATGAAGGCCAATCTGCCCTCTTGAGCTTTGGTGAAAAAGTAACCCCGAGAAGATGCCCCCTCCATCCTCCACACCTTCCTCCTTCAAGCAAGCCTCTGACGTGTCCAACCTACTGGTGAAAACACCCCAAATCTGAACTGGCACCTGCGTTCCGCCGTAGGAATGGAATGGAGCCCACGTGTCCATCCCTCAGATCAGGAGTCCGATGCAGACAGTCTCCATGCTCCTGGACAAGCAGGTCCTCACCACTGAATGGAGCTGGCTATTTCCCACCCCAGTTCAGCACCTGCTCCTTTGGGACCCTAAGACCCCAAAGGAAATTTGTCCCAGGCAGCGTACGGCAGTTCCACCCTCCTCTTTGATGCAACGTCCAGGCTGGCGAGAGGTGAAGGAGCCGCCTCAGGTGAGATGCTGCCTCTGGTACTTGTGGCTGCCGTACATCCGAATGATCCTGGGCGCCTGCTTCCAGACGCTCAGCAGCTGGGAGGCCACCCTCTCCAGGGTGCGTTGATCAAAGTCAGCCAGCAGATTCACTGGAGAGGCTTCCTTGACGAATTTGGGCAGGCTCAGCGCTTCGGGCAGGTGGGAGTTCCCGAGGAACAGGTGGGTCAGCTTCCCTTGCTGCAGGGCCTGCACCAGGAGCAGGACTAGGTCTTCCAGGCGGGCCACCAGGAACTGGTCCTGCCAGGCCTGCCACGGGCTGCGCAGGAGCACCCAGAAGAGGGCCGTCTTCAGGACGTAGGAGGAGAGGACCCGGTCCCACTGGGCTGCCCAGGGGGGCTCCAAGGCACGCGCCCCCAGCTCCCTCAGCCCTTTGAGGAGCTGCAGGCACTTCAGGTGGCAGGAGTCGGCCGGGAGCTGGTCCCGCAGCCAGGCCAGCAAGCGCTGCTCCGCCCTGGCGAGGTTGAGAGTCCAGAAGGGGCCCGGCTGGGCGGGCGACGGAGGCTGGGCGCCCGGCCAGGGGGTGAGGTAGAGGCCCTCGCCCAACGGGATGGCAGGGGAGAGGTGGGCCGTCAGCGACAGGTGGCAGCAGACGTAGTCCGAGCGGGGCACGATCCGCAGCGCCAGCGGGCCGGGGGCGCCGGCGCCGGCCAGCTGCACCCGGCAGCGCTCCTGCAGGCGGGCGCGCACGGCGCCGAGGCAGCGCTGCACTTGCGCCTGGAACCAGCGCGCCACCAGCGCGGCCGACAGCAGCGGCGGCCCG
>JANHZU010003064.1:168061-187283 GCA_032468055.1 Acrochordus granulatus | reverse complement strand
AAAAACCCTCAAAAAATGGAGAATCTCTGTAGATAGACTGTTCCACTATTGTATAGATTGTGTAATCAGGAAGTTTCTCCTTATATTTATTTACACAAAATATTAGTAATTGCAATTTATACCCAATATTTCTGATCCTACTTTCTGCAGCAATAAAAATAATTCCTGACCATCTTCCCTATGTCACCCTTTGGTGTACAAAGTATGTATATCCAGAGAGAGAGCCATTTAAAACTTTGTTCAGCACCTGCCCAAACAAGGGAGAATAAGCAACAATTTTAAAAAACTAAGCTGAACAATACATACTGTAGCTTAGAGGATGCCAAGCCTTCAACAGAAGTGTGCCAAGAAACATAAAAGGATTGTGCCCAGATAGAGGAAAAAGGGTGGGAGGAAGACTGAAAATGACATTCAGGGCTGTAAAATATGACAGATTCAAGCTGCTTAATAAACTTGTTTATTGCTAATCTCTATTTTATCAAAGAAAAGGAGATCACAGGATCCAAAATTGTTGGCCTGCCAAACAATACTTCATGCTTCTTCCATGCCAAACCATGATGTTACGTGCCTTCTTTCACCTGAGTCTCTGATTTAAACATGTTCAATCCTGTGTATGATATCATCAAGAAACATTAAGAGCCAATAGCATTAAGACAGCTGCAAGCAACTGTTGCCAGCAGTACAAATAGCCTTTTACACAAAACAAACCAGTCTGATGCACACACCAAACTCTCTTACATGATCTCTAAAATCATACTTCCCACATACCCAGAGAAAGATTTGCATTCTCTGGATGCTGTAGCAATGTTTAGTAAAATCACAGAACCTCCAGAGTTCAAATTGATTGTGAAGGTGATTTCTGCAGCCCTTTGTCTTTCGCTATCTACCATCATAGCAACTAAATCATCCCACACACTGCATGCACCTTGGGGTTCCAATATGTCTGTCAAAAATTTCCTTAGCTCTTGACAAACTCCATTCCCCACGTTTTAAGTCTTTTGATGGTTTCCATATCAAAATATGCATGAAAGGCTAGCATGCTACAATGTGCTAGCTCAACTACACATTTTCTACGAAGGTCAAGTTAGATAAAACTCCACACTTTGTTTAGAAATGTGTCACCTTGCCCAAGAAATGGAATATTAAAGCTGAAGTAGTCAAGAGATTCTTGGGGGACAATAGGGTGGGATAGAGAGCAAGGGTATTGTGCCCTGACATTTTATGAATATGTCCATCCCATATTTCCCAAATTCCAGACATGCTCAGGAGTTCCTAACAGTTTGGAAATAATAGTGATTTTGTTATCAGGGAATATATGTAGTTCAGGACTGAACAATTGGATTCTTGATGTTTTCTAGCCAATGTTTTATTATTAGACTTAGTATTACAATTCCACTCTCCCAGGTGCTGATGATATTACCTAACCTGGTAATAAAACATATTCCAGAAAACCACCAAGCTCAGAGAACACCCAAAACCCATTAACTAGTGAGCATGATTCAAATGCCCATAAATACATATTATTTTGAATGTCTACTGTTTGGTCTTGGTGCAAATCGTTTGACTAAGTATCTTATCTTTGGCGTCTTTTCTATAATGTAAAATCTCCCATTCCTTTATATAATATACACACTTTATTTTATTTTGAGTTCCATGCTGGATGAAGATGATTACGACTACAGACTGTTTCCACAACGTGTGGCAGGTCAGGGCTGGGAGAGTCTGGCCACTCCCTCCAGCTCCATCCCATGCTCTCAGACAATCAGCCAGATTTTGGTTTGATTTTGGTTTGATTTTGGTTTGATTTTAAGTGGGACATGAGGCAGAGCTCACACAAAGATAAGCCTGTTTTAAGGAGACCCTTAAGCTTTTCCACTGTCTATATGAATATTTATATTACAAATATGTTTTCCTTTAGAAAAAATTCCACCTAAAAATAACCTGTTTTCAGAAATTTCATACATTTCATTTTACCAAGTGCAAATTTCTACAGATTCAGTTCATTAAAACAGAAAGCTGTACTTCTATACCTGCTTCCCAGGAATTTGCCCCATTAAACTCAATATTAATTATTAGCTTTGTGAAGAACATTTTGTTTTAAACAAGAAATTACATGAAAAAATATTCAATATATGTCAATACTAATGGGCTTACCAGGAATTAAATTCTCTTGAACTCAATGACACTTCTCAATAAATATGCAACTTTCTCAAAAGTGTGATAAATGTGATCAAAGGAGACTAGAAGAGAGATTGTATCTTTTATAACAAAAAGATGATCTAATCAACTCAGAGAAAGAGTTTAGCTAGCATAATCTTTCCTTATTTATGACTTATTGAGCATATTTTCCTTCAATTATTTTGACTGCATGAAAACATGTAACTTCACGCTCCATTATACACACTACATCAAACCATGATTATTTATGTAAACTATCTTCCAAATTTATTAGATTTATATCCTACCTGTTGTATAGGAACTCCAGGAAGTATAGTTACAAAGCGTTCACTATACCTATCTTTCCCCAGAATAACAGTTCTGTGAGGTAGGTTGGACTCAGAGAAAATGACTGGCCAAGTGAAAGTCACTCAGTAAGTTTCCATGGTTGGAGATGGACTCGAACCTGGATCACTGATTCTGACATTTAATCACTCCACCACTTTGCCAAAAGCAATCGCTAAAACATCAAGTTTCTTAACTTGTCACTGAAAAATACATTTCTTTTAAAACTCTGAATTCCTAAAATCAACAAACAAGGCTCCATCAAGCTCTGTAATAAAGCCAAGAACGTTAAGCGAAGGATGCAAGAATATAGAGCAAAAGAAATACACACTGTCAACTCAGATCACGCAAATACCATTCAATCTTCACATCTGGATTATGGTTCTAGAATCATTTGATTGGCAGAGTCCCTAGATAGATTAGCCACTGAAATCAAAGCACCCTATATTCAAGGAGAACAACATTTAATGAGCAGTGCTGGAACTTTAGGGCATATAATTGGTGAAAGGTTATTTGATGTGATTTTACAATATACAGTGAAAAAGAAAATCATCTTGCCCACCTAGCTAGAAGGCAGTTCAAGAATCCAGAAAAGGATCGTATAAATTAACACCCAGTGCAACACCCAGTACAATCCAATTCCAGAAGTTCTAGAACTTTTCAATGATTCTACACCGGAAGATTAATCCTTTAGATGTAGCTCCCCCATCCCATCTCTGCATTGTAATTAACACATAGTTGATAATAACTTATAAAGCCCTTTACAGAGTTGCATCAGGCATTAGCTTCCCAGAATTAATCTGTCCTCATAGTAAGAACAGCTGAGAAAAGTATGTGAAGAGTCTCTGTTCTCTCTGAAGGAAAGCAGACACAGACAAGATGACAGGCCTTCTCAGTGATGGCCCCCAATTTTCAAACATACCTTTGGGGTTTGACTTTCTAATGATCTACATGGAGATGCTATATTTTCTCTAGAGCAGTGTTTCTCAAATCTCAACTTTGAGATGTGTCAACTTCAATTCCCCAGCTAGCCTCTTGTTATTGCCAGGTGTAAACCTAATTCTTTCTGTAGCTAGACCCATTTAGCCTTATTAACCTCTTCTATGACATGTTCACATTCTTAAAATAGTGACACATAATATAATATGTGGTATAATATAAAAAAGCTCCAGGAAATATTGTCAGGAGTTTGTTAAATTTAAGTCTAATTATTAATTTGTATATGCTAAATATACAAAATAAGGAGGCATGGTGGTCAAGTGGTTAAGATGCTTGGCTTGTTGGCCAGATGGTCAGCAGTTCGAATTTAAGATCCAAGTGCCATCAGGCAATGTGGTGAGTTCCTGTTCCTGCCCAGGCTCCTGCCAACCTAGCAGTCTGAAAGCATGTAAAAATGCAAGTACATAAATAGGTACCATCTTTGGTGAAGGTAACAGTGTTCTGTGTGCCTCGGCATGTAGCCATGCCAGCCACATGACCACAGAAGTGTCTTTGGGCAATGCTGGCTCTTTGGCTATGAAACATTGATGAGCACCGCCCTGCAGCGTCAGTCACAACTGGCAGAGGAAGCCACCACCTTTTTTTTATATGCTAAATAATATTTTAAAGTTCAATAAACCACAATTCTTCCCTAACTGCTGCCCCCCAGAAGTGAGAAACCAGCTCCCACCCTTCAGTCTGTCTGGAAAATATAAGAAAAGGATGATTTATTCTTGTTCCATATTTTAGCTGGTTAAGTAAGTGTTCAAGAGCATCTTCTCTCAGAAGTTCAGACAGGACTCTGTTAGTCTCATAAAATCCAGATACTAAAACAGTTTTTTTTTACAGTGGAAATTCTTAGAATATGTTTTATTATGGTCATGGACCATAATTCAGTGGAAATACTTTGTATAATTCCACCACTCAAACATATTTTGCTTTCAAATACACAGCAAATGCTGTACATCATGGTCACCATGCCTCCTAGCAAGGAAAATAGATATTAATTCTGCAACTCTGTCTCTTTCCCAGCAAAATGTATTGATCCCTAAAGAAAGCGAGATTTCAAATCACTGTACAAAGAGCCTTCTACAAATACCAACCATCAACACTTGATGATATTTAAGCAGTCCTCCTAAGAGCTCTCCCAACTCAGATCTGAATACCTAAAGCTTTGCCTTACTCTTTTTCTTTAATGTCTTATCTGAGAATAAATTGATTGATTTTTAGGAACTCTCCAGCAAGCACATACACATGCATGCTTGAACAAAAGCTGATATGAGATTATTACCAGGTTTTCTTTCCAGAACTGCAAGTAATAGTATGAGCATTTTATGAAAGTTGTATCTTCAGAAAAGGCAGCCCCACTATATGTTCCAGCAGCAAAACAGAGTTATCACTAACCAAATCAATCTCCTTGATTCCCTTTGTCAACTGTGTCCAATATACTGAAAGCCACATGTTTTATGACAGTGTGAAAGGTATTTCATTATCAGGTCTCTTTTTAGACTAACTAAAAAAAGAGTAGCACCAGGAGATGAGGCCAGTAGAACTTGCCTTATTCCCCCCTGTGATTTTTTGAATCCATGAGAAGGAAAGGATTTATATGTATAGTGATCAACTGAGGCCACAGTTGGCTTGTTTATTTACCTGGGAGAAACCCTTCTTGAAATGAGCTTTAAAACCCATATGTCTGAGACTTGAGATAGCATCAGTGTGGAAGAGGGAGTCTGACCATCATAACAAAAACTGAGCTGCAGCAATATAGAATATGTATAGTGCTGACATAACTTCCTCAATTGGTTGAGCTGCACACAACAAAATGATGATGAAATACCAGGCCATATTATATATCATGCTATTTCTTTTGAGTTTTTCTTTTACTACAGTTGTGAATTTGATTTATGGCCAGCCATGTCACTAGTTCCTGTAGGTGTAACATTAGCAGTCTTGGCTCCATACTGGTCTTTGTAATAGCTCAGCCCTGTATCATCCATATAGACCAACACGTGATAATCCCAAACCCTCATTCCTGTGATCTATATTCTCTTCCAAAACATTTATCTAAAATTTATTTTGGAAGAAAGCATTCCCCTTAAAATAATCCATTTATCATTCAATGTTTCATTAAAATATATTAACTGAATACAGATAAAAATGACTGGAAAACTCCATGATTTTCCCAAGTTGATCTTCTACGCCATGATCTTTCAGAAACTCTATAATCATATTTTATCTTTTTATTTATTTAAAACATTTATATAACTGCCCACCTTATAACCAATTCTGGGCAGCTCCCAATCAAATCAAATATTCCACAATAATGCTATATCCCCATTCAATTTCAGCTGCTAAATTTTCTCTTTTGGTGCAGCTATTAATACAAAAAATGGCCATCCATGTATGAACTCCAGCAGGTAAATTAATCACATTAAGAAAACAATACTTCATTGAAGCTAACAACAAAACATCAAATCACAAATTGTTTTTGCTGACCTGTAAATGATGCCTCTCTCATGAAGGAACATGAGGGCTGAAATAATTTCTGCAGCATAGAATCGAGCTCGGACTTCATCAAAGCGACGGGACTTCTGGATGTGGAACATCAAATCCCCTCCATTCACAAATTCCATAACAAAGTAGAGGCGGTCCTGATCAAAGGAAATTTATTTATTTAATTAATTTGCATGCCGCCGAAATCCGGAGACTCTCAGCGGCTAACACAACAAAACTAAAAACATTAATTAAAAACATTTAAAAAATAAAAATAAAATAAACCCATTAAAACAAAATAAAAAACCTGGCAGACCTGCGAGGTGGGCTAAAAGGATTTCATATATCAAAAGGGGGGTGAGGATGGCTAAGAATCCATCGGCCACCTCCAGGAGGATGATGGGCTCCCCCGGGAGCCCCAGGCCATCTTGCAGAGCCAGGTCTTAAGGCCCTTCCAGAAGGCCATCAGGGAGGGGGCAGCCCTCAGCTCGAGGGGCGAGACATTCCACAGGGCAGGAGCCACCGCAAGGAAGGCTCTTCTCCTAGACCCCAGATATTATTATCAATGAAAGGATGTTAATTGTATTTCTTCTTCTCTACTCATTTCTAACTCTAAAAAAACCTCTTTAAAATGAAACAGTAGCATAAAGACCAAAACAATTTAGGTTTAAATATTTTGCTCTCACTGCAGCCCCAGTTCAATCTGCCTATCATGCACCCAGAATTTAGACTGACAAAGAGAAGTCAAGTTTCTTCCTTTATTGAAAATAATGTATTATCTGAAAGGCCATCAAAGGCCTGACCTTTATTTGAAAGAGCCTTTTATTTGAATGACTATCCAATCCAAGTCTGGATTAAAGAAAATAGAGCAAGTTTTCAACCTGCTGGCCAATTAGTAGCATTAAGACAGAAGACTAAGCAAGCATACCAGTAGTGATATATTCCCCTCTCTAAGGTGGTTTATATTTCTATCTTAATTATGACAATGATGTCTACAGCACGTACAAAATAAATGTACTTCCACTTTTTGAGGGTGGATGGATGGTTAAATAATTATACTAGTTTTTAGTAAATGCAAGAAGGCAAGATCTCCTTTAACTGTTTCATTTGAGAGTCAATGAGTTTGTCTGGCTACACAAGTTGCACCATCAATAGTAGATATGACTAAAGAGTGTTTGTTCTGCAGAAGTCCTACAATGGAAATGAAATTTTTGTACCAACATCAAGCACTGATTACATGAATGACAAAGGCCTATCAACCCTACAAAATGTCTTCTGATCCTTTAATGCCTGGAACAGCTTATGTGACCTATAGAATTATTTGTCAAGTAAATGTATTCTGATGAGCCAAGTTCTAAGTTTTGTCATGTTTTGTCTTTTCCCGAAAATGCATCTTTGTTCACATGGCACAACCTAAACCTGACCACTATCCAAGTGCAGATGCCAAATATTTATTTAAAGAAGACAGACTATATTATTTGCTTCCACCTACAGCTCTACCTGGCTGTCTTCAGTATAAATTAAAAGAGAAGATATATTTGGCTTAGATGAAACACTACTAGATGAGCAGAGAGATGTTTTGTCAGCAAAACAGCCATAGCGCCACTTTAAAAAACTTCATTGAGTACAGTTTATTGGTGCGTAAAGCCAAAATACAAAGTATACCTCACTGGGTGGCAAGGCTTATACCATTTCTTTGCTTAAATTTTGCTCAAATTTATCTTTCCCAGAAGGCCCTTGGAAGGATCAAGCCTTGTAGGGGGAAAATTGTAGGCTCTACAAAAAAAAAGGTAGTGAATTATATGTTTTACATTTCTGAGGTAGAGGGAAATAACTTATTTTAAATGCCATTGAATTATTGAACAGATTAACTCCCTCTGTGAGGAAGATAGGTAGTTCTAATTTGTTAAATAAAACTGATAAATTAATGCTTCCCTAAAAGGAAAGGAAAAATGTGCTTGTGGGATTTTCTCTTTGAAATGCCAAAATGATTTCATGAGCCTTGGACAATCTGCATCTTGACTTCAGGAAAGGGAAAATATCTAAGGTTGGCATGGATTTGTGGAAATTTGTCCAGATACTTCCTCCAAACTGACTTCATTAAATTAGTATTTCCAAAAGAAAAACCCCTCAAAAAAACTTGGCTTGTGGTTGGCCTTGTGAATCAGACTAGAAACTGTTGTACTATCCTGCAATAAGTACTGTACTACCCATTTCCAAAATGTAGTGTAGTAGTTAAGAGCTGGACTGGCATCAGGAAGATGAATAAGTCCATCCTCAGCCATGAAAGCTCACTCAATGATTCTGGACTAGTCACTTTTTTTCAGTCCAATTCATTTTAGAGAGTTGTGGGAAAAATTGAGAGTGAGAGTACCACATATTATTAAGAAAGATGAGATATAATTCAAATTGATAAAGTATAAAGATGGCCATTTAGCAAGATTGTGTCCTCCATAATTCTGGGCATATCCAGATTTCCTTCTGCATTCCTTGATGATACAGTTTGAATTTTTATATGAGTGTCTTTGTTGACACCTGTGTGCCTAAGAAAGCAACCTAAAGTGCACTCTTCTGTCTTTTAGTTTTCTAACTTTTGTTTCTTTTTGCATTTTTATCTTATAATAAAATTTAATAAAATCAAAAAAGAAAGCAACTTAAAGGAGTAAAAATTATCCTCATCAACTGCCTCATCTGGAGTTTCTGGATTATTTTAGTTTCAAAGGCATTTTCATTGTTTGAGGCAGAACCTTTGCCAGTCTGGTGCTCCCCAGAAATGTCAAACTTCAAATCCTATGCTAACTGGAGGCGTCATAGGAATTTTGTGGACAACCAGGCTGCTGCTGAGCTGGCATGAAGCAGAGAAGGGAAAAAAAATGGGGAGAAGCAACTCAGGGATGTCCTTGAAGTAGAATTGAATGCTGTTACAGAAGCAGACAGAGCTGTCCTGGCTGCTAACTAGGACTGTTGTGGGGCAGATGGAAGCAGTGTTCTGAATGGCCAAACTGAGCAGGGTTTGGGGTTCTAAAGCCTGGGGGGAAACCCACTGCCCTGGCTGCTCAGGGAAATGCTTCTGATTTGAGCCATAAAGAGAGAGCCAGGGAAGAAAAACAGAGATACTCGTTGACATATTAGGGGACTCTTCTCCTTCAAGTCACTGAGGCACTAAGTGTTTTTGCAGTGATTGTACACAAAGTTGGTGGCTGGAAAGGGACTTTGCTGTGAGTCTTCTGGCCACTGGACTGAACAATTGCTGTCTCCTAACCCCTAAGGAAGAAAAGGGATGAAGATTTAGCTGGAGGTTTCCCGGAGAGAAAAGTAAAGACCGAGGGAAACACTTCACCCAAATCCCAAGTTAGAGGCAGGTGGCTGCCTGCAGAGGGATGACTGGAGATCTCTGGAAAATCCCAGAAAAGGAAGCAATGGGTAGAATATCCAGAGGAAAGTGCATCATACAATAACAACACAGAGGGAATGAGATTAAGATCCCCAAAAGACATGAAGGAAGTCTTTAAGCACACACCAAAATAAATCAGCCAATTCCCTTATCTCTCTCTTAGTGAAAAGCTAAGCGGGGAGGGAGAACAAGAATGAGGTGGGAGTTAGTACTCAGTGAGACTTTCTACTAGGAAGTTGTATATAGTTCTGTTTTTTTTTTCTCTCATTCCTTAAATGTACACAGTAAAAGAAACAAGCAAACCTCCACTGTCTCTGTGAAGATATTGTTCTGCTTAAAGTCACTCACAGAGGAAACTACAGAAGTACCATCAATCACATTCTAATACTGGGACAGCTATCATCAAACACAGCTGTTATTCAAGGCTAGTATGGACATTTTCTAGAAATAATACTTTTCAGGATTATGGGGGAACTTTCAGTTAACCATCGATGCCCATCAATTTTAATTCCCCTTGCATATTTCTCCATCAACAGCGCAGTGCTGTGACACAATTTGTTTCTAAAAACTTCAGTTCATTAAAATATACACAAAGTGCACTTTAACAAAGCCCTGTCATTCCAGATGTGCAGATTTTCTGGTCCATTCAAATACCCAATTGGAAAATTCCTTTGATATGCTAAGTTTAGCACCAGCAAGAAGAGCAGAGCAAACTTGAAGTATTTTCTGGCTTCATCTCCTATTCTGGTTTAGACTAACATTAGACAAATGTATCGTACTAAACCTTGGACACTTTGCTATACCATGAAACACATCTAAAAGATTCAAGTATTGCATGATGTGGCAAGTAGGCGAACCAGAACATGGGTGCCAAGAGCAACTCTTCTCTTTTTTGAAGGACTTCAACTGGTTGTCATTTGTTATCCAGACACAATTCAGTTTATTGGTGCTAGTTCTAAAGCCTGAAATGGCTTAGGTGCTGATTATATGACTATCTGGGCACAAATAACCAGAAAAGTCCAAGTAATGCTATATTGCCCTGGTGAGACCCCATCTATGTCTAGCTCTGGGAACCACAGTTCAAACAGGACTGTGTCAATTTTGAGTAAGTTCAGAGGAGGACGTCAAGGTAAGGAGTTTGAAGATCTCATAAAGGGTCTGGGTATATTTAGGTTATAGAAGTGATGACTGAGAGGAAATAGAATAGCAAATTTGAATTATCTAAAAGTATGTCACACAGGAGAAGAAGCAGAAAACTTATTCTCTGTTATTCCACAGAGTAGGACAAGAACTAATGAGTTAAAACTACAATGAAATTATGAGGAACTTCATATGAGTTATCAACCATTGGAAAAATCCAGCACCTGAAATGGTGGCTTCTCCTTCACTGAATCTTCAAATAGAGCCTAGGTGGTAATCTATAAAAGATGCTGTAGTAGAAAGGAAAGAAGACTAGATAATCTGTAAACTCCCTTCTATGATTTTATGACACTTTACTAAATTCTGTTAATGTGCTAAATTTGTTCATTATTTGCTATCTGTATATGTATTTAATCTTTTTTTTAAAAAAGTTATAAAGAATTACAAAAACACTAATATAGATATCAACATATTTATGGACTTGGGTATGATGAAATAACATAACATGCTAACACTGAATTGAAACAGTTAAAAAATTTATGCTGGCATCCTTTGTTTCTGCTGATATTTGGCCCAAAAGCAAGATTAGCTAAGCAGCTTATGCTTCCAGTTTTTTAAAACCAATTATATTGTGCAGATTTTTAAAAAATGTAACAGGCGCAGAGGAATTAAAAACAAGTTTGAAAGAAGTGTTATCATTAGGATATTCTGCAGAGGGATGACTGACATTCTGCCAGTTTCCTGGGCTTGGATGGTAGCAGGACAGAGATGACATGATGCTAGGAATAACATATTATGATGGAAAACCAGGATCACATAAGATTTCCTCCCTTTTTTTCAATAAGCCTGTGAAGACTTATTAAACAGTGGGGCTCAGTCAGTATTCTGTCTCTCTGGCAGGAACATGAAAAGTAGTGAAACTGAATTAAAGAACTCCTTCTGAGTTTTGCAACTAACCTCTTCTGCAATTAAAAAGGCCACGTGGCTATAGGCTCTGCTTTTTCACTTGCAGTTTCTGCCACCTAGTGATCCTTCTCAGTTAAACCATGAAGATTTGAGCAGCAATCGAAAGACTAGACATGTTTCATAGATCAGATTCATGGAGTTTAGCCCTAGGAAAGAATATCTTACATACACTACTCTATGGGAAGAGCAAAGGAAAAACAACGAATGGTAAAATACGAGGCAAGAGACAACATTCTCTATAACCACTAATAAAGTAGCAGCTGGCTAGATGCAGTGTGTGTGACAAAAGGTTGCGCTTAATTCAGGTAGTTCTCATTTACCAACAGTAAATTAGGACCAAGAACTCCATCACTAAGTGACAGTCATAAGGCATGATGTGTGATGTGATTGCACCGACTTACGACGACAGTTCTGGCAGTCCCAGTTGATGTCATTAGGCAAATCCTGCGCCCTCAAAGTGTCACACAGTCACATGATCACTAGTGACCTTCTGCCAGCTTCCCCTTGACTTTACCTATCAGAAGCCAGCAGTGAAAGTTGCAAATGGTTAACATGTGACTGTAGGACACTGAAACATTGTAATTGTGAGCTGGTTGCCAAGTGCCCAAATTGTGATTAAATGACTAAATGAACACTGCGTTGACTGCAACTATGATGAATGGTTTTAAGTCTCCTTGTTCAGCACTGTCATAACTTTAAATGGTTGTTGAATGAGTGGATAAGTGAGGACTACCTCTGTGCAATTAAACATCCTATTAAATTCCAGATTCAAAGGGACCTATCTTGAAGGCATTGGCCATTGTCTGTCAGAAAGTTGAAATTATTCCCACTTGGATATTACCATTTCTGATGTCAGATACAAGCCATCTATTCTTTTAATACTGTAGAAAATGCAAAGCCTATCCAATGTTAAAAAGGTTACCCTGCCAGTTGTGACTGACTCTAGAGTGCGGTGCTGATCTCTGTTTCCAAGCCGAAGAGCCAGTATTCGTCCAAGTACGCTTCTGTGGTCATGTGGCCAGCATGACTAGACGCCAAAGGCACACGGACATTGTTACCTTTCCCGCAGGAGTAAGTGGTACTAATTTATCTACATGCATTTGCATGCTTTCAAACTGCTAGGTTGGTGGGTGCTGAGGTGGAACAACAAGAGCTCACCCTGCTACACAGCAACGCTGGGTCTTAAACTCGGGCCACCAACCTTCCAGCCAGCAAGCTAAGCTCTTAACCGCTTGTGCCCCCACACTTCTTATCCAACATTAGCTGATGTCAAAAAAAAAAAAACCTAAGCAGCTCAGACCTGTAGATTAGACAGGGAAGATAAAAAGCATCCTGTAAGAAGGCAACAACAGACCATTCTTGTATTGTTACTAAGAAAACAACATGTCAACAGCATGTCAACAGCAACTGAGCTGGACTCCGCAGAGAAATCAGAGAAGTTAACATTGTTTTCTTCTGAATAAAGACTGACCAGTTTGTCCAATGTCTACATATTCCTGATAGATGATGGCATATACCACACTGGAGGATCAGTAGCTCCTCTGAGATTATGGATAATATTTTAGGACTTGTAATGATTTTATCAGAGTAGACATGGAGACATTACAATCATCATCACCAATCATATTCATCATGATATTTCTATTTTGTATAGCTCAAGGTGGCGTACATAATGCTCCCGCTATTTGAGAATGGAAAGAAATACAGCTACAACTTTAGTCCCAAGATATACTAAACATTTTTTGCTCTTCCACTGAGGTAAAGCAATATCCACTCTGAGGGACTGGATTACTGGCACTACCATCATTTTAGTTTCAGGGAACAAACCTTTATGAGACAGGGGAAAAATAAAAGAAAAAGTTTAAAATCTGTGCATGTCTGTCAGGGATATTCTAGCTCAGGATTTCTTGCATCAAACAAGAACTAGATGGTCTATAGAGATTTTTCAATTTTGTAATTCTATTTTGATTCTGGAGAAACTGCAACATCACTGCTTATACAAAGTCTTCCATGAGTCTTACATGCTGATATTTTCAATACAGGAAGCAAGATTCCCTGTGCAGCTACTCTGCTCATTCATGTCACTGAGAAGTCATTGCCTTTCATTTGTGAGCTTCCTATTTTCTTCCGTATTCTTTCTACAGAAAACCATTAAGAAGGTTTAAAAAAAGAAACTGCTGCAATGATTAACAATTGGTTAACACCAATTTAACGCCCTCACCCCTGCTGAAGTTGTGAGGAATACTTACAGCAGTCTGAAAACAGCAGAAAAGCTGAGTGAGGAATGGATGGTTTCTTGCCAAAGTCAGGATCCGCTTCTCTGTTAGAGTACACTCCACATCATCATCTTGAAGTATTACATCTTTCTTCAACACTTTGATGGCATAAAGATATCCTTTCTCTTTTGTTTTAGCCAGCATTACCTAAATTTGCCACAAAGCAAGAATTTTAGTTTAAAGCAAAGCAAAACAAAACAAAGAATAATGGAAGGATCTCAGAAAGAGCAAGACATGAGCTCTCCTGCCAGCAAGTCAGTGCTAGGTGACTCTGTTCAGTAAGTCACATGACATTAAGTGGGGCTCTCTGAATAAAAAGACACATTGGCTGAGTCCACACATGATGTTAAGCTAGAAACAAGGGGTATGCATGAGGATCACATCAGCCTTTAAATGACATATTGAGGTTGCATTGGAAGAGTGGGTGGGGCCTAAGATTCAACTGAGAAATTCTTGAAAACAATGCAAAATACAAGAATAAAATATTCATTTTGATATAAAGTTTACTGAACTGTTAATAACAGAAAACATATTTGTGATTTAAAGGAACATGATGTAGTGTCTCACGTTTTGTCCTCCACTTATGAAGGTGGAGGAGCTGAGCAGGTGTCACGGTTCAAAACAAAAATAAAACTACAGTTATTAACATAATATATGGATACAGCTTGGTCTCACTAAGCCTTACTTCCATGTAAATTCATTTCAAATTATCAGAAGTTACACCAGTATGGAAACTTTAAATATCCACAAACACTTACCTTTCCAAAACTGCCTTTTCCCAGCACTCTGATGAATATTAGATCATCAATTTTAAGCCTACTGGCTGAGACTTCAACCGCACTGCCATCCTTTCTGCTGTCTTTTTTCTGGCGTCTCAGTGTTGATCTTGAGACTAATTTCTGTGAAGATTAAATAGACATGGGTTGCTTTTTGCAAAACAGTACCACAAATTTTCTCATTGCCTATAAAATTCAGAAACTCAGTTTTGAAGTGAAAACTGTCAGAAAGTTTAATACTGTACTTCTGACTTGTCATGAACAGCAAGGGGCAAGCATATGCCTGCCTGAAGTTCTGGACATCAAACCTCATAAATAAACTGGCTTGATCTAATTGTAGTCTTGATCTGGGAATTGTAGTCCAAAATATCTACTGTATATTCATTCACCTCTGCTTTAGAGAGTAGAACTGTTCTTTCAAAAGAAAAAAAGAGGTATGAATAGAAAATGTATTATTTATTTTTGATTTAAAACAAGTGTATAATAAACTGAATTGACTTGAATTGCAGAATGTTTTACACAGGTATGGAGCTGAGGGTTGGTTGCTGGATACAATAGAAGTGGTATAAGATGGAAGTAAACTATGCATGAGAATGCACTGAATACCCACTGAGTGAATGTTATTCACTCAGCAGTGAATAGTGAGTACAGACAAGGGTTTTTGATATCCCTTGATGGTGTAATGAATTTATGAATAAATATATAAGGAATGCTTATGGAGATATCTTGCTTGAAAACATTAACATATATGGATTTTGTATGTAGAAGATGCCATGTTGTTGACGATGCCATGTTGTTGACTGAGAACTTGAATGATTCCCACAATTATGCAACAAACTTATCAACCTGAAAATCAAAGACTAAAATATCAAACTAGATATACTGCAATAAATGAAATCAATAATTGCACATTATACAAACATGTCAAAAACTAACAAGTAGATAAATTTGTGTACTGTACCTTAATAAAGTTTAGTAACAATGGGAAAAGGGATAAAACATTTTAAGACATGAAAATGCTGGAGGAAACATAGTAAGGTGGTACGCAGACTATTGCAAGAAATGAATATTTGTTAATAGAAGTGAAAATTGCTGGATAGAAAAGCATAGTTTTGCTCTCTTTGTCACACAGAGGTAAGAGTTGGATATCCCAAGAGAAACATTGAAGTTTCTCTTTGATTGTTGAATGCAGTAAAAATGGTATACTTAATAAATGTGTGCAGTAAAACAAAAAGAGATAGAGTGAATGAGCGTGGACTGACTAACTGAATGCCAAATGAATGGGGACAGAGCATCAAAGTGAAGAACTAGTATAAAACAAGCAGGATGAAGTGGTTTGGACGTATTAAAGCAATGGTATGAAGATTAAGGTACAAAACAAATTAAGTTACAAAACAAGAAGAGTGAATGGGTGGAGAGGAAGGGGAAGATCGAGGAAGTCACAATTGAGGGGGGAAATTTTAAAGAACAACAGGGAATGTATAAAGTGGTGGGTGGAAATAATGGAACATGCAAGATTAGTTACAAGGATTGAAAGTCAAAGAGAGCAATAGAGAATAGTGTTGGTTTAAACTACTGTATACTAACTATGTTTCCTTTCCTTTTTTATTATTTTAATTTTTTTGGGTTACCATTTCTTATTCCTTTCCATGCTTACCCTGAAAGAGAACAACATGCTGGGTATGGATGAATAATCATGATTCTGATCTCATCCTGTTGTGTATACACGAAGTGGCATACGAGCAGGAGATTTTTTATCCAATTCATTGATATGGGGAAGAAGCTTAGGGGAAACAAAGCTCTTACCCCATTTGGAGAGATATTTCCAGGTTGCAGTCCCATACATGCCAACGTCTTGGCCAGTTCTGATGCATTCACCCCACAGTTTGGTGCTACATTGGATTCACATCGAATATGTACATTTATTTTACACACTGAAAGTGAAAACAAAAGCAAACAAGCATTATTTCTGCCAGGGGCTGACACTGGAACAAGAATAAAATGCTGTTTCTTTCCTAATGATAGCATAGGAATATATGAGAGAAATTCAGTCTTTTATTCCCTCCATTTGCATCACAGGTCAAGGTTCATGCAGAGTGTTTGATCATACTCCATTAATCCAAACAATTGGGTTTTATTTAATCATTGTTAAACAACATGCAGGACAAATGCATTTTATCTTCCTTATTTAATGTTAAATCTGCAACACAAGAGAAGAATACAATATCCATTGGAGATCATCACACGGCTGCTGTTCATCCACCTCTATGAGAGGGGGAGCCATCACCTCCCCTGCTCTTGTCCCATGTCTGAACAACTCATATTAACATAAAAACCAATATGTATCTTCAACACAATATAGAAATAAAGTGAAATAGATGTCTGTTTCCTTGCCATTTCTATCCTTTATTCTATACTCTGCAGAATAAGCGTATTTCAGCAATCTCTAGAGCCCCCAGGAATTCAAGCAGTGAATTTAGGCAGCAGCTTGCTGAGAAAAGGCAGCTGAACTTTCTTGTACTGGGAGAGGGAATTACAATAACAGCCAAATGGTATATAAGTTTTCATTTATATACCAATGGGGGGAAATCTAGATATCCTGATACTCTAGCACTTCCTACTTCAGCATCGTCACTTCTTGACTGCTCTGTCAAATAGGGCCTTTGGGCACATCTACTTTAAATAAGAAAAAAAACCCATAATCCTGTTGCTTATTCCTGCTCTAGAAGATTAGGAGCCAGGGAAAATCTACTTGCAGTGCAGCTTCTGGATATTTCAGGCCTATTTTCATTTCTCTCCAGTGGAAATGTGTGCAAATCAGGAGGGGGGAGTGCAGACTACTTTAATAATGGATCAAGTGTGCTCTCTCCCTCCCCTTCCCCCTGAAATTCAGGACAGAAAATTAAACAAATTCCACAGAGAAGAAGTCTTGTCTTTCTGCAGACTTTCAGCTTACTTTTGCACTGAAGCCCCTGTCGCAGGATTCCCCAGAGGAGGGAGCCGCAGTGATCGCAGAAGGTTGGCACTTTGTAATTGTGGATTCTGAACTTGTGTGGAATATTGATTCCAAATCTCTGCTCAGAAATCTGAGGAAGAAAAAGCAGCGAAAGAGGAAAAGTTGGTGAAAAGCAATAAAATAATAATAGTTGACTAATCCTTATTTTTCAGTTTGCAGTTCTTGAAGCAAGACAGATGGAGAGAATTATCGCCCCAATTTGATGGGTAAGGAAGAAAAGAAAGAGCCAGGCTGAGTTTGCCTTAGAATTTCACTTCATGTTTTTATAACATAAAGCTGGTCTCACAGGTTTCCTGTTATTTCACGGCAAATAATTTGGGGCAGGAGGAATGAATATCAGTTAGGAATATTAGGTCAAAAGTTAAAAGCCTTCCCCAACACCGCCTACACGTCATATTTTTAATTCAGATGGCCCCAAATATGTCAGCTGTGGCTACTTGTTAAAGAAAAATCAAGGACCTACCATCTTTTCTCACAAAAGAAATCAAATTGCATATAGTAGGCTGAAAAATGGCAGCTTACCCCGAACTGAATAAGCCCAAATGCTCCTCCCTATCTAAACAGTAAATATCACCATCTGATTAGCATTCAGATTTTTAACTGATGTCAGTGCAAGTTCAGAAAACTTAACAGCTACTCTAAAATAAGGTAAATTTTACACTGAGGCTGTTGTACCAGTTCAGAAGTCAGATTAGATACCGAGAAAAGTTTTACACTGATCTAATTTTCATGTGAAGGAGTCCTTAATGTGAGAAATGTTCAGTTCTTCTCTTTCCTATCTGTGTTCTGAAATGATGCAACAACCAAGAAAATGTCCATGTGGTTTTTCAAATTTGTGGCTCCTGAATTCATGCAGGTGGTAGAAAAGCAAATGTCATGACATGATTTGCATCTGAAATAATATTTCAGCTGAACTCCTACATAGTAAGCAGCACAAAAGTTGTAGCACACTGGTACAAGTCTAGAAATAGATAACCTGTGGATCTCAGCCTGTGCAAGTAAGCAATATCCAAGGAGACATCTTAAGAACCTGATGCAGCATTAAAGTCAAAATATAGTTTTTTAATCACTGATCAACAATCAAGCTCAGTGAAGATCAAGAACTCCACAGTTCAACCATGAGCTGCAAATATTCTCTTCTATTAATCATCTGGACCAGCTGCACATAATGTAAGATGTAGAAATAACATATGATTAAAATATAAATAAAACAAAATTAAATAAAAAATAAATTGAATGTTTGCCAGCATAGGTAATATTTTTTTAGTTCAGATAAACCATTCTGAATGCGAGATGATTAGTAATAAGAGAATAAATATAGTTAGAACAAATGAATGGTCGTTGTTACTGAACTTGAAGCATGTTTAATCAAGTCAAAATGTTATCTGTGAATCTTTATTTACTGAGGTATTAAATTTCTACACTGCCCATCTCACTTAAGTGACTCTGAACAAAACTTGACAATATTAAAAGGCAATATGAATATATTGCACTGACATTCAGCTATGATCAGCTGAAAGATAATTGAGATTTAAAAAGACATTATGGCCTGGATATCAAGTTAATGAGGTGTGATAAATTTGTGCTGCTGATCTTGATAAGACTGACAATAAAGATGCACATGGGAAGTTCAATGGCTCCTAACTTATGGCAACAAAGGCATTTATTATATAGAGCTTTC
>JANHZU010003064.1:150147-162548 GCA_032468055.1 Acrochordus granulatus | reverse complement strand
AATACAATAAACTATAGTCTCTGGAATAATAACATTTTAAAAAAACTATTTCTGAACTGAATGATTGGTCTTTTTTCTTTTAAAAAGTTTCTGTTATTAATTTCTTCCAGTTCTTCAAACCAGCTACTTTAACATCCACATGGTGTGTACTTCCTATTTCTACATGGTCTCATGGTTTTCATGCTTAATATGGCTTCAGTGACTTAATTTCTAATCCAGTTCTCTTTAGAGGGAAAGAGAAATGTTACCTCTCTTCAAATCACACATGACAACCTCACAAAGGAGATGTTCCTAGGTAAAGTCAGATCCTGAAGAACTTAAATTGCATTGGGTGCCCCAGAACCTTTCCAAGACACCCCAAGAGGCTTGGGGGCATATCATTCACTTGAACACTTACCACCACCACCCATTTTCTTCTCAATATATCCTACCTTGATATATTTATTACTCCACTGTCTTTGTCCATTGAAAATAACAGACTAGTAAGGGATGGAAACCTCAACTATTGAAATAATTTGCCATTCTATCTTATCTGATTCATTTTACTTCCTTGAATGAAAAAAATGGTCCATCTGATCATTCTAAATACTGAATTATACTTCAAACTGACTATCACCATGTGGGAAGCCAAGGGCAATTGCTCCTTTGAAAAAGGCCCTGATATGTCTCTATTAAATTTCTGAAGACGTAATTTTCAGCAAGAGCAGAATCTAATTAATGCTGCAGACCATTCCTGATGAAGGACAAGAAAGGTAGCCACTGGTCTTATTGACAATAGTGCTCTGTGTCTATGTATATTCTCATTAATTCAGGTCATGCCTTGTAACAAAATGATGAAGAAGATTCCTGGATTGGAGTTGAAATGTTTCTCTGTAACATCTAAAAATAGAAAGTCCAGTTGTCATTTTAAAATCTGGTGTGCAAATTTTGTTTTGTTTTTTGCAATTTTGATACAATAGTGCTCTGTACAAGAATTTAGAGTGGATGTTCAGGAAGGGACAAGAAACCCATTCAGGGGGAAGGAAAGAGTGAATCATTATGAGGAGGTTGGAGAAGAGTTCACACAGTTCAGAGACAGAAGGAAGTGTGAGAATGAAAGTCCAAAATAACCCCTCCTTGATTGTGTTTGTTATAAAATGCAACAGAGAGAAACTTGGACAGGCAATCAAGTTTCTGCTCATATGCCTACAACAATGAAGTAGCAATCCTAGAATCCCTAAGGTGTCTGCTCTTGAACTGGCCTACCTGAAAGGCTAAATGCCTATCCTTAGGAGATCTAATACACTGTACATGGATATGTTTCAGCAACCTTGCAATAATTTGTTCTGTACTCACAAGTAGCGTATCAAATTAGCAAGCAAGATCCCTGTTGGTGAGGGTTGGGGCCAAATCATCCAGGTTCAGAAACAAGGACAAATTTCACTTACTGCTATCTCCAGGTTCAGCCTATTATTTCCTCCCCACTGAAGTGCCTGGTATGCATTTATTATTTTATAAGAGAATTTATAGAGGAAGCAGAAGGTTAAAACGTAGTCACTTAGATTCAGCTTTATTCTGTAGTGATCACCATCCTACTTCTAAAGTGTTGATTATTTCTTTGAAAAGCTACAAATTTAGATTTTGGTGTTGCCCACCTCCAAAAGGAAACTGAAAAGAACAATCCTAACTTGCAGCCTTTCCCCAGCTAGGGCAAAATGTCTGTATTTTTGTTCCACAATAAAAATAATTTCTCATTTGGTACCTGTACATACACATTTGCACAGGAAATTTTCATGCAAGCTATATTCCCTTTTTTGCTTTTGTTACCCCAGTAATATGGAAGTGGTCATTATATTCTGTTCTCTATATAGTCTGATCTTCCATTTCTTTTTTTTTTTTCACTTGAGATGTAAAGAATTTCCCTACAGAGTCATCAGTGAACAAATAAGAGACTTTTGTTCCCAACAGATCCATGGCAGGTCAAAGGATCGCAGGAATCAAGTATGGCTAGCATTCATCATTTCATTAAAATACCTTTAACTTTGCAAAATGTACAAGATGACCAGGACGCCAGCTTGTTTTTCTTTCTTTTAACAGCACCTCCTCTCACCCCCCAAAGTAGCATAGCATTTTCTGCAGAGGCTGCTTCTCCTTTGCAGCACCTTCCTGGAATAACCACACAACCACACATTTTTGCTTTTAAATGAAAGACCGAGAGCCCTGGTTGCTTCGTGCATTTTCAAAAGTGTGTCTAATTTTCCTCCTCCTCTGTTACTCCTTACATATTTTTAAATGTCTATGTATATTCTCATTAATCCATATCTTGTAGCAAAATCACAAAAAATCTTGCACACCAAATTTAAAAAGGCAACTGGACTTTTCTTTTTAGATGCAATAGAGAAACATTTCAATTCTAATCCAGAAGTCTTCTTCAGTCTCATATAAAAAGAAAAAAGACATGGAATACATTAACACATTTCCCAAAAAGAGGGAGGGCAGGAAACTGAAATCCAATACCCTGGTTCTCTTGTAGCAAGCTCAAAAAACAGGAAATAGGCAGTAAAGATTAGAGAGAGGTCTCATGGTTTCAGTTTAATCACCTCTGCTCTAGCCAAAGGTCCTTTTTACACATGTGCCAAAGTGGAGTTGTAAATAGAGGGCAATTGAAATCTTGTCCCTCCCCTTTGTTAATTGAAGGATATAATGTCTAAATGTATATGCATTCTTGTATCCCCCTTGAAACATTTCTCTGTGACATCTACAAAGAAAAGTCCAGTTGCCTTTTTTAAATTTGGTGTGCAAGATTTTTTGTAATTTTGCTACATTATGTTTAGTTATTTTCTCCTTCCAACATAATAAGCATTACAATTAGCAATAGCTTTTTGAAGGGAGTATATGGAGTTGAAGTTTATGCATCCCTACTTGATATCATGATTTGTTCCAGGTTTCAAGTTCATCCCAGGCTTAAACTGACAACTAGTTTCTGTTGCAGGATGCAATTGCCTGATACTAAAAACTTGCTGAAGCCTGAGATGATTCAGCAGCCTTCAGTCTCTTTGTACCTTGCTGAAGCCTGAGATGATTCAGCAGCCTTCAGTCTCTTTATACACCCTTCAATCCTCATAGAATTCAATGGCACAAACAACGAAAGTTCATTTTCAACCAGCAACTCAATAACTTTCCTCAACAATCATGGTGAAATATTGGGCTTATACTGAACTGAAAACAGCATTGCCTACTCCTGTGCCTTTACAAAGCTGCACTGCTTCTCTCCTGAGTCACAAACTTTCTTCCCCTTCAATATTCTGGATTCTCCCCAAGGAACCCAGTTCCAAAGAAGGCCTATCCCAGGTTGACACAGTTGCATACTGTAGTATAATTTCTATTTGGCACCGGAAACAAGACTGTAATACAAGTTTCTCTAGTTATACATTGTTTACGGTATATCTTCTTCCTCTCCCGCACAGCTCTTTCACAGCTTCTCCAAAGCTGGATTCATATTGAGAATTCATAGTTTGGGCAAAATCTTTTAACTTAATGCCATTCCTAAATTATAGCAGTTTTTTTCCTTTATCAAAAACAACTGCCTATAGTGTTTAATATCATTTTAATAATGACATTCAGGCTGTTTACTAGCACACCAACCTGTCTACTTCCTTTTTTTTTGTAAAAGTTTGTTCCTTCCTGTCCAGAATGTACAATACTATCGAAAAATAGAAAGAAAAAGAAAAATTATGTTGGCACTATCTCTCAATACTTCATTCCATAAGAAATGGAGATATTCAGCAATGCATACTGAGTGTATCTGTATATACATATATCTCCAATTTGATAGAAAGTGAGCAGCAGATGTTGCAAGGTAGTCTTCAAATCAGAATAGCACAGAATATGTGCATGAGCATGTTTGAGGTAAATCTGGGCTTTAAGATAAAATTGCAAACCTAGTCTATAACTTCTCTATATTACTTAAAGAGTAAGAAAAGGGATGGGTACAAATGGTACGAGTAAGTAAATAAATGAAATACATCATTAGAAAGTCTCCATTCATCAAAGCCGTGATTGAGGGTGGAAATTAATATCAATGGGCTTTCCATATGGATGTTTCAATTAACAAATGAAAGAAAAATAGATATATCTGTGAAACTAAGAGAAAGCATATAAGAAGTCTGAATTTTGGAGTAGCACTCATGAATACTTGCAAGGAAGTAAGATGTAGGTGTAGTTATGAATGAAAACTTTCTGCATGGCAGAAAGTATGAACTGATATCATCAAGGATATTGTGGGTATGCATGAAAGCAGGTACACACTTATTATTGATTATAATCCATGAATGGGGATTACGGAAAACCAAGAGATTAGTTTTGGGAAAACTGTACAACTTTCTAAATCAATGAAGTGTGTGTGTGAGTGAAATTCTGGTAGGTGATATTAATAAATGAAATAAATTGGTTGGGGAATAAAATTAAAGAATACAGAAAAAGTGACTGAACCCAAGAACAAATGAAAATGGTGAATCTTTGGTGAAAATCTATTTTTTAAAAAAGGCATTTTTGAATGTGCCTAAACATAAAACTATTTATATGTATACAGGGAAAAGAAAAGATTAAAAATCTAAAAGCATAATTTATGTGATTATAACAGATTAAGAGATTAATGAAAGTTGCAACAGATTCTGAATATGTCTCAAAGAATGGATCTTGGGAGAAAATGGCCCTGGAAGAAAAGGAAAGATTTTCAAAACTAGGAGGAAAGCAGAATGACTGCTGGAAGAGACAGTACAGTTTGAAAAAGGTTTTGAGGACAGATTAAACTCCCAACAGCATGAATGAGAAGTAGACATAAAGTAAGATGTGGGAATTGCTTGGAAGAGAATGAAAATAATTATATTACATAATGCCAAAGAAGTTTGTGGAGTTTTGCTAATGGGATGAATGAAAAAAGATTTCAGGGACAGAAAGCTGTATGTAAGAAAAAATGCAAATAAAAGAAGTATTGCTAGAAAAAATAGGGCTATGTCACACTTTATGATTAGCAACAAAAATTCCAGTCCCAATTATTATAGTTAAGTAAGGACTACCTTTAATATTGGACCACACATAATGCAAGAATGTGTACTAACCTCTTGGTCATTTAAAGTACTTAAATATTGATATAAGAAATGTTTATGATGAGTTAGAGTCTTCCTAGAGAGATATGTCAAATTTACCACTAACCAATTGCAACTTCACATTAACTATAAGAAATGTACTTGCAGTGTTTCTGTTAAGTTCTGGAGATAGTGACCAAAAGAAGCACCGCAGAAAGTATAATAGTGCAACCTCATTTTGGTAGTACAAAAATGTTGCTGTGGCTTCAGTCTAGGGTACAAGAAAGATTCTAACTAACCATGCCATGTAGCTTGTCTGGGAAGTTTCAAAAAGGCCAGATAAGAGGGAAACTGGCAGCTCGGTATGCAGGCCACCAAGCCCCTAATTCAGATCTTCCTATAAATTACAAACCTGTTTGGTGGTCTTGGCCAGCCACTGTGCCTCAGTCTCACCTATCCTGTTATGAGGATATGACTCAGTGTTCTTAAGGGTTACTGAAAATGACCAATGCAAGATTCTTCTCCTTTCCAGCAAAGCACTGCATAGCTCTATTGGGCAATTATAATATTCTTCTGTTGCATTCAGTTTTTCCATCTGCTGCAACTGGAACTTAATGACATACTATGGTGTGTTGAAGCACTAATAATAACAATTGCTAGACTAGAGAAAAAAGGTGCAGTTACTCTTACCTTCAGTGAAGCTGCCTGAGAGGGTTATTGCTATAAATACTTTCCCTTCAGGCTCCAAGTCCACCTGCAAGAGAAGAAAGAGAAAGGGAGAAATCGTCAAGTATGTCTTGGAAATAAAGAGGCCTTTTGCAGGGAATCCCCATCAGTAATAATTTGACAATAACCCAAAAGATAAAACCATGTGTATGCTGAGATTAGACCTGGATCTGTGCTCAGGATTTCAGCACAAAGAACAGAGGCATTTGTACTAACCGACAGATTTGTCCGAACGATGAAACAAATGTGCTGTTGCAACCTAAGTTCTTCCCCATATGTAAAAGCATGTCACATTATAATGCATGTAGAAGAGCGTGGAGACTGCACCACGTTTGTGATAATTTCAGTATTTTGTCCCCACAACCTATGGATACCCTTGCAGAGAATATCTAAATTAATTGCAATCTCATATAACCACTCCTGCTGTGTGGAAAACATTTGAAATTACCCTTGCGCAAGTGAAGCACTCTTCCTTTGGAAAGCTGTCCCTGATTGTCTGCATGTGCATCCACAGTTGTTTTGGTTTGTTGGTGGGGTTGTCTGTGCAGTGTCAAAGACACAGTGAAAACCTTCATCCATTTTAATATGTCACATGGAGTGTTCACTTACATAAACATTTGTGAAGTATCTCTTTTGAATGGGTGGCAGAGCCTTCAGATTTGGACCTAAACTCTATTTCTTTATTCGATTTGCAGGGATTGTAATCTACAAAGACTCCTGGAGGTTAACCAACAAATATACCTACCTCAAAATGCCCACAGTAAATATAAATAATATATAAATTAATCAATAACCATTTTCCCAAACAAAAAATAAACACAAAATTCAGATGGCAACAATGCAATCTACAATTGCTCCATCTTTAGCATCATCCAAAGAAAAGCTTTCAAGAGACCAATTTCATCCCAATTAGGAGGCAGTTCCAACGAGCAGGCACAGCTACAAACAAGGATCTCCATGCTTGTACATTAATCAAAGTATGATAAAGGGGAAATTAGAAATCTATCTGTAATGTTTTAGTAGTTTGCTTCATTTTTTCCTCTTTATCTTTTTTTGTATTTTTCAGCAACAGTAGAGATTTTGGTACTTAGCTCAGAGATTTAAACTCTTACTCGCATTGTTAAAATGATTTAATGTATTTAAATTTAATTTAATGCTTTATCTAGTTATTTTTGATTCAAAGATACACTGAACACTAACTGTATCATCTTGGTTAAATCCTTTGCTTATAGATACTATGTTTCCATAGCATTTTTTTATTTTTTAAAATATTTTCTCTTTTTGCTTATTTGCTCTTTTCTAAAAAAATAAATGATAGGTAGGTAGACAGATAGATAGAGAACTTCCATCCTTCAACCCTATCATATTTCATAAGCTTTCTTCCCATTCTTACGTTGTGGCCAAAACCTGGCTCGCCGAAAGCAACCAAATCACTTTGAAGATACATATTTTGAATTGCACAAATTTTGAATTGTAATTTATTTAAATTGTACAAATGTTATAATTCGGTATGTCTGCATTAGATGTTAGAACGTCTTGATGGCCAAGCCTCAGACTGACACATTATTTCAAAGAAAAGAACAATACACTGTTTTTGAAGTCAATATGAATTTATATCTTGAGTCAAGATGGATCTTAACTCCTCAAAGGATTGAGAGACTAAAGCACAGTCTAAAGCAACAATATTTTGGATTACAGTTTTCAAGACGCCTAATCATGTTTGCTGGATCTTATAGAAATGCAATCACAAAATAACCAGGAGATACTACGTTCACTTTTTGTGTTCTACACCAGCTTTCTGCACAGGTTGGTTCCCAGATGCATTGGATTTACAACTGGCATTGCCTCTTGTGAGCATATAAACCCCTGCTTAAAGATTATGGAAATTGTAATCTCAGTATCTAAGGGACATCATGCTGAGGAAGGCTACTCTGGAGTATTCCATACTTTATGCATTTTAAGGCATTCCTAACATTTGATCTAAAAAACAACAAGCTAAATGATGGGGAGGGGGAGAGAGGTTATTTTCCCATAGATAATACTGATAAATAAATACATTGAGAAAATACCAACTTGAACAAAGGTTTCCAAGAGAGAAGCTGCACTCCCTTATTTTAAATCTTCCCATTCCCTCCTGTCCCTCTATCAAAAATCCAAAATTGGCAAAATCAGATGGTGTTAGGAATGTAGTAATAGAATTACATATTTGCAATAGAGAGCAAGGCATTCTGATTCCTGATATTTCATTGTTTTGCAAATATTTAAGTAGTTTAATCAATTGCGTAGACTTTTAAGAGAAAATAAAATAGAAAAAAAGCTATTCCATTACCAACATTGCACTGCAAACAGTTTTGCCTCAAATACATGTTTATACATAAAAACACAAGTATTTTTCAATTGCTTTAAAAATTCTGCAGGACAATTTCTGGGTACAAGTAGTCCTCAATTTCTGACCATTTAATGACTGTTTGAAGTTACAACAGCCTTTTATGACAGCTGCAGCATCTTGCAGCCATGTGATCACAATCTGCAATCTTCCTAGCCAACTTCCGACAAGCAAAGGCAATTGGCAGAGCAGAATTTGCTTAATGAACATGGTAAAAATGGTGTAAAATCGGGTCTGGTCACACAATGATTCACATTACAACCTCACTTATGACAGAAATTCCAGTCCCCATTCTAACCTGCATTGTGTTAGAATCCTTGTACTTGTAATATGTTAAAAACAGTTTGATATTTCTATATATGGGCTGTCCCAAGTGATGGCTCATATACCTTTGCTATCATTTTGCAGTTCAGATATAAAGTTAACCAGGAAAGCTCAGAGTGATTATATTTCTGCTGAAGAAAGTCAGTACTTGTTTTTCACAAAAACTCAAGTTTTTTTTAACAATTCTTTGTTCAAAAATTGCAGATCTAGGAATTTTGTCATTCCTTTTATAGCAATTGCAAAAAGATCTGCTGAAGTTCAAGTCATCTCATCACATGTATTCTATAAAAAGCTCCTTTTATGCTCCTTTAAAAAAAATGACACCTAAATGTAAATATAAGCCTCACACACCTCATGTAACATTTGCAACATTAAAATATTCTGAAAATAGAGTTCTCTGGAGAGGTGACTCATAGATTTCCAACAGCCATTCCTCATGGTTGACCAGACCCAAAATAAGCATTCTGATCAGCCTTTGTAAAAGGAGAAGAAACATTCAACACACAATTTGCAAACTCACTCTGAAGTTTAGTATGGAGAAAAACACACAGCAGAACCACTCAGGAATCCTCAGGTTTTAAAGCATGGTTTGATATCTGACTTACACAAACAATACCACCAACCCCAGTCAACTGATGAGTAAAATGATGAGCCACAAATATGCAACTAGAGCAATGAAATGCTTGACTAGAACATATTCCTCTGTAAAAACAATAGTTTTTAAATGACGAAGTAAATGCATCTTTTAAGCCCTATAAATTTCAAGATAACTCATTGCAGAACTTTTTTTCCCCAGATGAATGCATTTTTGTTCCTTCTTACAGAAAGTAAAAAATGAAAGTTATTAAAATAAGAGGCAATGCCTCTGACATCACAATCCATGAAAGAAATGAGGAGGGAAAGGGGACTCTCAGTGAGGATTCATGGCAAGCTTGACACCTTCAAAGCAACAAAGACGGTATTATGGTGAGATTCACAGCCGGACAAGATTTCTCATTGCATATAGCCTCATCGGATAAAGGAGAGATCTGGACAGCTGCTCACTGTGAGTAAATTGCAAGAATGAAGGTTTCTCTAGTCATGATCCAAATCGCTGGGAGTCAAGGAATTTCCACCAAGCTTACATCTGAAATATAGCCTATGGACACAAAGTTCTGCCGAGTTTCATTTCATAATCACTTTTGTAAATTGCTTCTTTACCAGTTTTCAAATATTAAGAACCTTTCAATCAATAAATCTTACAATGTACACCAGAGAGGTCCCTTTAATCCTTAGACAAAGTAATTTTAAGATAAGTTTAAGAACATTAAAAGCAACCTCTCTCTTTTGGAATAAACAGCAAAAAGGTGATTATAACATTGTTTTTGGAAAGTTATAAAAGGACTAAAGGTCCAGATGGACTTGAAATAAGATTTTGAAATTAATATTAAGAATTCTCCCCATGGGAAACTGCTGTTGTTTTGGAATTCTTAAAAAGAAAACATAATAGTATGGGAATTTGAATATTGGACATTAGAGGGAACCAAAAGGAGCTCAAAAGTGCAATTAAAAAAGTACAATTAAATTTGATTTACTAATACAAAATAGAGCAAATACTAAAACCCTGGAGATATTGGAGGATATTTGTGTACAATGGATCCAGAAATTAACTTTAAAAGTGTCTGCCATGATAAACAGACTGTCTTTAAAAGATGTTTTGGAAGAGGAACAAATTTTAGTGGACGAGTCTGATTTGAAAGTGGATTTTAAAATGATAATATACAATAATAGCAAAAAATAATTCATCTTATAGGGAAAAACTTATTAAACTGGATATACAAATGAAACTGGCTGATGTCTTAATCAGTAAAATGAATGTACAAATGACAAACAAAAAGAGCAACTCAGATAACTTTCTTATACTAAATTTACAAAAGAGATCTGCTAAAGTTCTGAAGGATTTTAAGCGGAGACAAAGCAGAAATTAAAAAAAGCTCTAAGACATTATTTGAAGGGATTAAAGATCAAGAGTATTAAAAATAAAAATAATATAAAGTGGGGTTATTTGATCAAGATTAAAATAGATAAGTTATTATTTCTGGTAACCTTAAAGGACTTTGGCTGAATAGAGAGGCTTTAAGGATCTGTTTATAGATAAGAGATATGTGATGAAAAGATAATTTGTTATATTTTAAGAGAAGATATGACAAAGGGATATTTCACACACACGCACGCACAAAATTTTTCTTTGCTATATTCTTAGTTTTTTCTTTCTCTTTTTATGTTTTGTTTTTTCTGTACTATTTTTATTTTTCTATTTTTTATAGCTTGTACTAGTCTTTATCTATTTAACTGTAATGTTTAAAAAATTATTATTTAAAAAAAGAAATGAGAAAAGGGAAAAAACAGACTCCATGGTCAAACAAAAAGCACTGTTTAGAATGACAAATATGTGCCACAGAGAATTTAGACCGTGTGCATTCCTATTCCTCTATTTTTTAAGGAACCAAATTTAAAATTTATCAATTTGTTAAAATGAGCTACTGTCATAACCTACCATTTGAAGTTTGTTTCAAACAAGGAAGATTAGCCACAGATAGTCTGGAATCCAATGACCAACAAACTATAATCTAAAGAAAAAAGACCAGCTTCTGAAGCCTTCCAGTAACAAAAGGAACAGATGACCAAACCTGATGTTTGTTCCAGATTGTTCTTTTCACATTAAAACACTAATTTCCAATTTAGGGTTCCCAAAGTGTCATTACTCCCAGATGGAAATAACATTAACTCTCCGTTCATAAAAATGTCAGTGGCTGTTTTCTTATGAATCCTTCATTTTCTTTTCTTCTTTTGCATTGTGACCCTCTATTGTTCTAGTTAATAACTATTTTGCTGAATTAATTTAGATATTCTTCTATTTTGCAGTGTATGTCCAAACCAAGTCCCTTGAAATATGACACATTCCAATACAAATTGACAGGCAAATAGTTGACTAATACAGACTGCTTCAGAAAGTGATATAGGACAGAATGTATTGCAGAGTACACAATCACACCAAGCAAAGCACTGGGACTTTGGCAGTCTACAATGCAAATGAAGGAGGTCATGGTCTCCTTCAGTTAGAATGTGCATGGATGATGAAGCATGGCAGTTTATCCTACTACCCCAAGTTGCAACATGCAATCCATGCACTTATAAGCAGCATTAACAAAAATTCTTAGCCTGAGAAGTAAAAAATTAAATATCCAACATGTTATAGTAAGTAAACTTGGAATGTATTCTCCAAATCAATTTCAGGCTGACTGGAATACTTGGTCCAAAGCTAATGCATGGGTTGCTTGTACAATCAAGGAACAGAGATTTATGCTTCTGCATAAATTTGCTGCAATTCACAATGGCTGTTCTTCCATCTCTTTTAATTCTATCAACCTGCCACACAAAAATGGCAGGAGGTGAACCATCAGACATATTAAAAACCACAGGTTCTAGTACAGTACTTTGTTGATAGAAGTCCGTATTAAGTACTTGGGTTCCTAGTGCTGTATTTCAGAAGCATTTAACTGTTTTGAATAAAGTTATATGGGATCACACTTGGTTTTTACTTGGGCAGGAAGGAATGTCACATCTGCAGGCTAGATTGGATGAGGAAAAAACTCAGAAGATACAATAGCAAAAAAAAAAAAATCTGTATTATTGACAAGAAAACAAGAAAAAAACTTGGTATGTCTCTATAGTCACCAGACTTTTACCTTTAATTTAGCAGCAAAGAGATCGTTTATAAATATATACATTTCCTAGTTCATGTGTCACTTCCACTGTTGTTCAGTCACCAAGTTGTGTCTGATTCTTTGTGACCCCATGGACCAGAGCACGCCAGACCTCACTTTCACAATGATTTCAGAATAGTGCCTTACTACTGT
>JANHZU010003064.1:69010-79072 GCA_032468055.1 Acrochordus granulatus | reverse complement strand
TTGAATGAAGGTCTCTACCTGCTAGACCAGTTCTTGTGCTACCATTGATTTTAACTAATCCATAGCAAATCACCCTAAAGAGATGGTCAATGATGGTACAAGTGATTAAGATGCTGGGTTTTTGTTGTTGGCTGGAAGGTTAGCAGCTTGACAGTTTGAGACCTGAGAGCTGCCGTGTTAGGTGAGCTCCTGTTGTCTGCCTAGCTCCTGCCAACCTAGCAGTTCAAAAGCATGCAAATGCAAGTAGATAAATAAGTATCAGTTTGGTGAGAAAATAACAGGGACCTGAAAGGAGCCCCTATTGGATATCCCCTGGGCAATGGTGATGTCACTGGCGAATCTTCTCAACCATGGAAGGAAAAAAACAGAAAGAGGAGGGGCCATCCATTTTTATATCAATGAAGTTTGGTGCAAATAAGCTAGAGAAAATTTGCAACATGGACTTCATCCATGTGATGTAAACCATATTATTCTCCATGGAAGTTTGCCTCCTTCATTCTGGCTAGAGTCTATATTTCCTCGCAGGCTTCTATTCATGGAACCTAAGCTTTTATTCTACAGAACATAGCTGACCTTATAATTCACACAGAAGACAAATATTCAGACTTTTATTGTCTTAGGGGATTTTAACAAAACAAATCTCACCTGTGAATTGCCTAAATACAGACAACATGTCAGCTGCCCCACTAGGGACAAGAATACACTGGAACATTGCTATACTACAATAAAAGATGCTTATCACTTTGCTCCACACACATCCATCAGCTTCTCCAATCACTGTATGATATATTTCATCCCAACCTACAGGCAGAAACTTAAAACTGCAAAGACTGTGGTCAGAATAGTGAAGAGATGGTATGAGGAGGCAAAATTAAGGCTGCAGGCCTGCATTGATTGCACAGACTGGTCTGTCTTTGAAGCTGCTTCAGAAAATTTGGATTAATTTATTGATACCATGACATCATACATCAGCTTTTGGGAAGACATGTGTATGCCTACCAAAATCTTGCCATGTACAGCAACAATAAATGCTGGTTTACAGTGAAACTTCAGCAGCTTCATTGTGACAAAGTAGCCCACAGAAAAGAGGAGAGGATCCTGTATATCTGGACCAGAAATATACTGACTACAATGATCAGGGTAGCAAAAAGGAACTACTCTGAAAAACTGAAAAATCAATTTTCAGCTAACAATCCTGCTTCTGTGTGGAGAAGCCAAGAGAACATCACTGGCTACAGAAGTCTATCACCCTCTGTTGAGGGATAACCTGATAACCTGAATGATAACCTGAATGGATTTTACTGCTGTTTGAGGACAGGCACTATTACCCACCACTAACAACCCTCCCTCCGTCACATTAATAGCAGATATTTCCTCTACAACTACATCCATCCCTCCTCCTGGCCTCTCACCAATTCCTGGGCCCTCACCTTTTCCTGGGTCCCCACACCTGGTGATTCTGGAAAAAAATATCCAAAGTCTCCTTCAAAAACAAAAATCAAGAAAGTACCAGGCCCAGATGGCAGGACCCCTCCCTGCCTGAAACCCTGTGCTGCACAATTGACCTCTGTCTTCAACACAGATATTTAATAGATCACTACAGCTGTGCTACATTCCTTCTTGCTTTAAATGTTCTACCATCATCTAGGTTCCTAAGAAAGCCTCCATGAGCAGGCTGAACGACTATAGACCTGTAGCTTAAATCTCTGTAGTCAAGAAGACATTTGAGAGGCTGGTGCTGGCCCATCTGAAAGTCATCACAGATCTACTGTTGGGCCCTCTACAGTTTGTCTATTAGGCAAACAAGTCAGCAGATAATGCTGTCAATATCTCACAACATCTTGATTCCCCAAGGACTTATGCACATGTCCTTTTTGTGGACTTAAGCTCAGTCTTCACTATAAACTGACCAGCTTATTGTGCCTGCCCATATCTATAAGTGAATAACCAGCTTCCTGGCAGTTAAGAAGCATGAAGTGAGGCTAAGGTAAATTATATCCAGTATTCAGACAATCAGTACTGGCACTTCTCAGGGCTGCAGGCTCTCTCCAGTACTCTTTTTTCTCTACACCAATGACTGTACCACTGTGGAACCCTATGTCAAAATTGAAGATGGTAATGAGTCTGCTCATTATCATCATTCCCATACAGATGGGAATTAAACAGCTGGCTCTGTGGTGTAGTCAAAACAACTTAGAGCTGAATTTGCTCAAAACTGTGGAGATGACAGTGGATTTTAGGAAGAGTCCTCCTATTTCACTCCCTCTTACCATACTTAGCAACACGGTATCAGCAGTATAGTCCTTCAAGTTCCTGGGCTCTATAATCTCCCAAGACTTGAAATGGATGGCTAACATTAACACCATTATTAAGAAGGTGCCTCAGAGGATGTACTTCTGCATCAGCTTCAGAAGTTCAACCTGCCTCAAGAGCTGCTGATACAGTTCTACAGAGGAATCACTGAGTCTGTCCTCTGTACCTCTATAACTGTCTGATTTGGTGCAGCAATCACACAGGACAGGTACAGACTCCAACAGTCAAGACTGCAGAGAGAATACTTGTAGCTAGCCTGCCCTCCATGGAGGACCTGTATATTGTGTGGGTCAAGAGAAGAGCAGAGAAGGTATCTGCGGATCCCTCTCACCCTGGGCATAAATTGTTTGACCCTCTTCCCTCTGGATGGCGCTATATTCACACCAAAATATTCAGACACAGGGACAGTTTTTCCCCCTTGCCATCATTCAGCTGAATACTTAACTCATGCTATATGAGAAGACACAGTGATTACTTTTGTGCAAGGAATTCTAAATTAATCCAGAAGTTCTGTCTAATGTGTGTACATACTTATCAATAGATTGTGGTTCCAATTCTACCCTTGCCTATATTTCCTATTCTACTGGCTGCACATTTTGGATAAACATTTCACTGTTTAATGCGTAATTTCATTTATTTGTCTTGCAAATATACTAATACAAATATATTAATAGCTGCTGTACCAATGTCAAATCCCCAACCACGCTTGACAAATAAAGTATCTGAATCTGGGTTGGAAGTTTGACACAAACTAAAGTACATGCTGGTAAGCACATTGTCATCCCTGGGTGCTGCACCAGGGATCCAGATCTTAACTCTCTCTCCCTGTATGGATGAAAGAAATAATAGAATGATTCAAAGGAAACACACCTTGTTTTCTGTTCCGCTTATATAGCCTTCATCATTGCTTTATAGCAATGCACCAGTTTTCCAACTCAACATTCTTTAAAGAGAATGTGTCAGACATTAATGTTTATTGTCTATCACTATGTTAGACTGTAACTCACAGTATCTACAGCCAGAACTGCTTTACACCATTGGACCTACTTCAGAATTGCTGTACTGTGATCACATCACATTGCTGATGAATGTGTTGTCCCAGATTCTGATTACTATGTGGAAAGAAGATCTGAAAACACAACATTTTAATATATCAGAAATGAAACCACTGGAACACATGTCCTTTTTCACAATTTTGGGAGTCAGCTATAATCTTTGGCCTGAGAAATCCTCCAGAATTTGGGAAACACTCAGAACAATATCATAGAAACATGGGCACATGTGATTGAAAATACAGTTGACTCAGAAATGTATGAAGGCATTGTAGGGTTTCTCCATCAACTGGTTTTATCTGTTGGGGACAGCTAGCAGTACTTTTCCAGCATGAAAGATCTATCTATTTTGAGACTCTCCATGTTTGCAGTTTATACTATCAACCAGATTTTGCTGTAGCAATTCAAAGCCTGTCTACATCAGTGATCTATCACCACTATGATGGCTGGATGATCCCAATCACTGGTGCAGATAGCCTGTACTACAGCCATAAATCTGCAAAAGTAAAGGCTTAATAAGGAAGAGGCTCAGCTTTTCAACTCCCTTTAGATGACTGTTTATTTTCTTTTCGTAGCTTGTTAATACTAGTTTTTGAAACTGCATTGGCTGTGTTCATGTTACACTGGGCAACAGACTAGCCAGCAAAGGAATGGCTCATATATATGTCTTTCTTGCCATGAGATGTTTGTTTAGTAGATGTTTGCTGAGGACCTGTTTTCAGGATATAACTCTCATCTCACTGTAAATTCTCCACTGCTGAGGATGGCCAAAGCCTATCTAAGTGCTCCAGCATGAAGTCATTGTTTGTTGGGATACAAGATCTCATATTTTAGGGTACCTAGGGGAGTGACTTTCAGAGGCTGATGATCTGCTGGAGTCCAGTTGGCCTGGCCAGTCTTCTGTGGCACTGCTACAGTTTGGATGTGAAAATATGTAGAGCGTGAATTTTTCAGATGATCAATATTCCCACCATTACTCAGAAATAAAAATTTAATAGGACTCACTTGATTTGGGGCGGGCGCTTCTCTCTTCTACCAGCAACTGCAAATCACATGGAGGTTGTTTTTTTTTAAAAAAAAAAGTTCTATCCATAAGGATATTGCTTTGGCTAGAACTTTTCCAAACCATGATTTTCAGTTTCCGGCTCAGGATTAAAGGGCCACAACTTGGGGTTACAAATGCCCAATGCTGTGTAAAAAGACAGAGTCCCTGCAAAAGCCCCAAATCTTTGGATAGCAAGATTGGAGGGATATACATTAAATAAACAAACAAGCAAGTGGTAACTTCTATAAAACATGAGCAGTCCTGACCATGAACTTGACAAGCCTGATTACTTGACTGCCTGGGCTCAGCACCTCCTCCTCTATCCCTAAATAATTAGTTGATCGAAGACCAAGTTTTGGTCAAACCCAGGGGAAAAAGGACTATGCTGAACTTCTTTCATATTCAGGAGCAAACTAGTCTGAGCAAAGAGTTTTTCATTGACTGGTTTCCAAGAACCAATCATCTTCCTATCTATTCTTCCCAAGGGCCCAGTCTGGGTGGTGAGACTTACACAGGCGTGTGTGTTGAGTAATGATGTGCAAGTAAGCTGACTGCCTGAGAGAATGACAGGTGGGGAAGCTGTAACACTGTAGGACTAATCTCTTAAAGAGGGCCAGGCAGTTGGTGTGTGTTGGCATTGGTTTATGCAGGATTTTCCCAGGATGTGATCAACAGAGTAAAAATGGTGGCTGCAACAGTGTGATCAAAGTTTCACTGGGTCTTTATGTGCATTATACATGTGAAACATATAAAAAAGAAGTGAGATTTCCATTGTGCTGCCTTAGTTGCCATCTTGATTTTGTTGACCATACCCTGAAAACACTTCTAGAGTTATGGAATAGGAGACCACCAGCCTGATGGCAGAGGACAATGGCAGGGTTAGTGGCTGAAAATTTGGGCGTCAGGGTTTTGTAACTGGAAAATTCAGAAGTTAAGTCTGGAACCTGCATGTGTAATCTGCACTTGAGCAAGCTGGCCAAAAACATGTCTTTTTAAAAATCATTATTATAAATTGCAGTATATTACATTTCTTCATAAGGGAGAAGATAGAACAGGTGTACTGGCTTCATTTCATTACAACCTATTGTTCAGATGCCAGGGTGACACCAGGGTTCCTGTTATCCTAGCTTCTCATGATTCTTCATCTATAAACTGGACTTAGCTGTTTTTCAAATCAAGGATATTTTCAGGAGAGGATTACTCCCTGCAAAGTAGGGCACGTGACTCGTCTGCTGGAGGCCATAGTCATTCCACTTGGACAGTCATCCAACTTGGACAGTTGTACCTACACATTTTCAAACAGACAAGGCTCCATATAGGGGTAATATAAAGAATAAGAGCTTAATTAGCTAAATAATATGATTTGACTATGCAGAGCATCAGCTGCCAGATCTGTGCTGCAAAATCCCAAACTTTAAATTTTGCTGTTACCTAAAGGTTGTTTGGGGTTTTGGCTCCCTGGCTCTGTGTTGCCCTAGTTTCTGCCATAAGTTGCTTTTATTCCGCCACTGCTCTGTCTCTTCTCTGCCCTGATATTTTCCCTGTATGTCAGCTCTATTGACTAAAAGATTCCACGCTGGCCTTAATCAGACACAATCCTGAAATTCTGGACCTTATTTTAAACAAATCAAATAGTTGTGCAATGTCATGCCTGGTTACCATCTTCACCAGATGTGCCTGCAGGGGAGGTGAAAAAAATCAAAATGGCAGCCACAACCATGTAGTCAAACCCCTGTTTTCTTTTGATGTGCTTTGATGCATATAAAAATGGGTGGGACTTTTATCACATTGTTATAGCCACCATCTTGATTTTTTGACCCTTCTCTGTTGACGCTCCTGATCCTCACAATACAAAGTCCTCTTTGTGTTCTCAGGATTTGTGCATTATTTTGTTTTGCTTTATGAATGACTGACAAGATCCCTTCTGAAGTCTGATGCCTTGATCTACAATATGCTCTTCTTTTCTGCATATGCATATATTATATCTGTTTTCTACATTAGCAAAGATTTTTTTAAAGGAATAAAAATCCATTCTTAAATGCTGGTTATAGTACAAAATAAGGAATTTTCTGTTCTTGGAGTACGTGCTTTTTAAATCGCTATTTAAAAAATATTAAGATCCAATTCACTTAGAATAAGGGCAATTCACTTTGAAAAAGGCGACAACCCAGACATATGTCCTTGGTAAGATACTCACTAGACTTAAATTTCCTGTAATAAAACCCTCACTTTAGATCCCATATTTCCTTTCCCTCCCTGTACCTATAAAATGAAGACATACATTTCTGACAATGTCATCACATCTAAACCTGGGTCTTCTTCCTTCTCTATCTGGAATCTATGAAATGGCCTCTAAGGTAGAAGAAACTTTCTCCTGTGGAAAAGAAATATCTTTCTCCAGATCACAGGTTCTGGGATGCTTCCAAAAGAAACATGGCAGCATTACACAGAGGACAAAAAAGCTGTGTGGGTTCACACATTACATTAAGCAGGGATGGGCAGCTTTCTAGGTTGGGGGTTGAGATCCTCTTATCAGTTGGAGGGCCACAGATGACCTCGCTGAAATGTGGGGGCACATTTTTTCTGGGGAAGAGGGTAATTTAAGGATGGGAAGAGAGCAGGAAATCCCTGGGACAAACTTTGCTCCTGTTTTCATCCTTCAGAAATGCTGCCTCCAGCCCAAACTGCCAAAATTTGACCACAAAATTTTGCGGACAACAGCATGATTTCAGGATAGGTGGGGCTTTAAGGAGATTTAAGAGTGGAAATAAGAACAGTTTGCATTCCAGAGGTATCTTGCTCCCATTCCTAACCTTATTCTGGAGAAAAAAATGCCCTAAGTAAAATTAGACTTTTTATTGCTGAAATTCAGTCTCAGAATTTCAGGGCCACGGGAGGTATATGTAGGCATAGGCACATCCTGCATTAAGCCACAATACCATTTGTTTAGTTTAATGAAATAAGAAATCATCCGGTTGTCTTTTATTTCATTTTATTTCACAAACTATGGTTTAGTGTCATGGTTGAACTCAGCCAGGGTCCCAGCAGTATAAATCGTGCATTAACATATTTCCAGTTTATGATCTCTAATTCGTGGCTGAAACTCTCTATGTAGATCCTGATGTAAAAGACAAAATCATTTTGAACTAGAATTTGTTTTAAATGTGGATTGGAAGAGAAACTCACAATATCTCTAGATAAAAAATTACAATTTTGGAATAGAGGCAATTTTATGGCTGCCATTATCCAATATTTGGAAATCAGAAATGTTTGTTCTTCTAATAATCCACACAGCAAAAAACCTGCTTACTACCTGCTTACTAAGTAATAATAGGATGAGTTTCAAATACTCTAAAGAGATGCGTGAGCTACAGTCAGGATAACTTGGAGTATAAAAACCTAGAAAAAAAGTGATGATACTATCAAAGCTAATACAAAGGTAAAGCCATGCTTTAAATTTAAGAAAAAGGAGATCTAAGGGTAAAAACAAATAAGAAGACTTCGGAATGGAGGATATCTAGACAGTCAGAGAATCAAAGCTGGGATTGTTCAAAAAGGCAGAGGAAGAAATTATTTGAACAGAAGGATGAAACAGAAGAAGGCTTAGTCTGCCTGAGAAGAGAATTTACCAGGAAAATTTCAGAAGAAAGCCAGTGCCTAGAATGGTTTTCTAACTTACATGGATATTGATAGAAGCAAATCTGGGAATTTTGCTGCTGTGAATTTGTGACATAGCCACAGTAGGAAGAACTCTAGCCAAGAGAAAGCCCAGTCAGTATTCATCTTTCCCTGCAGAAAAAAAAAATTCCATGAACAGTTTTATAAATCCTGCAGGATGGCCAAGGTTTCTCTTCTGTCTTTTAGTCTTTGACTTTTTTTAAAAGCCCAACATATTTGTAGCAGGAGGGGGAGCTTTTAAAGACATCCAGGATTGACCATTCCACCATAATTCGGGACTTATTGTAATTATTGAGTACAGGTAGTCCTTGACTTACAACCATTCATTTAGCAACTGTTCGAAGTTACAATGGCACTGAATAAGGTGACTTACCACTGGTCCTCGCACTTGTCGCTGACACAGCATCCCCACAGTTGTGTGATCAAAATCTGGCACTTAGCAACTGGCATGTATTTGCAACAGTTGCAGAGTCCCAGGTTCATGAGATCACCATTTGTGATCTTTCCAAATGGCTTCCAACAACCAAAGTCAATGTGGGAAGCTGATTCACTTAACAACTGTGTGATTCACTTAACAAGGGTGGCAAAAGGTCATAAAGTCAGGCACGACTCATTTAACAACCACCTTCTTAGCAGTGGATCAATTCTGATCTCAAGTGTGGTTATACATTGAGAACCGCCTGTAGAAAAGATCCTTAGAGTCAATACCATTTTGAACTCATATATTCCTTGAAGTGTCTTTGCAATTTTGTACTTAGCTGTCTTGATTTTGGAACTGGTTTAAAAGCTAACAGATCTAAGAGCCAACTAGAGTCGACACAGAATGGATATAACTGCTAGGAGACAAGTTTTCCATCTTGTCATTACAGAGATGAAGGAGGTTAGCCTTTTCCTGCTCATTTCTGACAACAATTATTTCTCTGAAGCTGTATTAGGTGAAAGTGCATTATCGGTGCCCTCGCCTCCACAAAGCTCTGGTGCCTGCACCTCAACATATCTCTGTGGCTACATACTCTGCAACTGCAGTCATACATAGTAAATCAGAGAAAGGAGAGAAGCGAAATTCCTCCTTTGAGCATTGTTTTAAAAAAACTACTTTTCTTTTGCCTCAGTTGACAGACAGATTTGAAGACAGTTCTGTGCCCCCCTCCACCATAGTTTAGGTCATCTATTCTGGCAAGCTGATTAAATAATGCATTTTCAAGCAAGGGTTCCATCATGACTAAATCAAAGCAGATGTTCAGCCTTCTATAGCCAAGAAGATATCAACTGGAGAGGGCGGAATAAGTATGTGTTCATGTGTGTGCACTTTTAACAATATTTTATAGCATGTCAGGAGAAGGTTACTTGTTACAAAAGTTTTGTCTCAAATCAATCTGCCTTTCCAGACTGTGCACAGGCACTGCACTCCAGTGCAAAGTCCAAGAAAGAAGAAAAGAAAATTCCAAGCAGATAGCAGGAAAAAGTATTCCGAGTCCTGAAAATGCTTTTTATGCACAAATGTATGTGTATAAAAAGCACAAATATATTAATTTTTTTTTCACCAGAAGTGGAAGGAAACATACTAAAAATGTTAAACAATATTGCACAATTTGCTGTATTATTAGAATACTGCAAGCACAAAAGGCCATTCCTGCCAATACATTGGTTTGGGAATGTTCTAGTAGGGTTGCTTCTGCCAAAAATATTGGCGAAAACACTTTTCTGTGGGAACAGCTAGAAGAAAAATAATGGATTTGCACAGTTTTAACAATAGCGGGGTAGGAGGATATAAAGCTGACTTCATCCTATCCAGTATTGTCTCCTTAGCAGGCCAATTGCTCTGAGAGTTGTTGACGAAGATTCTCAATCACCCAGGTAGAATTGTCTGGAGGTTGAGTCATAGCAAGTGGACTTCTTTTCTTGTTGGTCCAGTCGTTTTGCTGCTTATTCAAGCAGCTTCTTCAATCTGAGAAAAAAAAATTGGTTAGGGGA
>JANHZU010003064.1:39648-61051 GCA_032468055.1 Acrochordus granulatus | reverse complement strand
CGATCTGTATTTTCTGGTTATATTCTAATAAAGAGACAGAGACATAATTATATATGGTCATTATACCATTGCTAAAACAACAAATCCAATAGTGGCCCAAGACTTTTGCACAATCGTATACTTATCTATCCTATTCTAATCAAGCCACTTTCATTCATGTACATTGCATCTTTCCCTGTTCCCTTAGTTTCACAAGGACATAAAATATTATTTTCATTAATTTCTGCATTTCACTAGTTAATCCATGCTCTTTACCATTTAATTATCTTACATTCCAAGTTACAATCTTTTATGTGTCATAGTTATTATCAGATGGGCCTGTCCATCAAATTTTGGGGCCAATCAAGGCTGTCAAGTCACATTTATTTATTTATTTGATTTCTATGCTGCCGAAATCAGGAGATTCTCGGCGGCTAACAAAAAACAACCATTAAAAACATTGATTAAAACATTAAAAAAATTAAAATAAAAAATCCGGCGGACTAGAGAGGTGGGCTAAAAAATATTTCATATATAAAAAGGGGGGGCGAGGATGGCTTGTGATCAACCAGCCACCTCCAAGATGATTAGATAGTAATGAGAATGTGTAGACTAAGTAACCAGTCTTAGTTGTACCTGTGTCTACATACAACATTCTCTGCTAATGGTAAAGGTGATGCCCACTCAGGTTTGGCATATTTTAGCCTATATGCCACAAGCTCAACTAATGCCCAATTTTATTCCAAACATGCTCATGCTATTCTATGCAAACCAGGTTCTCTGTTTAGGGACTACTTTGCAAGCCAACATATTGCTGCTTACATCCCACCAACTAGGAATTACAAGCTGTGCACTGACACAAAATCAGGATGTACTAAAAATGTACAATTTTTTTTCCAGTTGGCTACTTTATATCAGAAAATCACGTGTTTATTCCATGCTCTCATATAAAGCAGACTTTCCTGGGGCTGCTAGGAATTGCAGTTCAAGAGCTGGAAGGCTACAGCTCTTCCCCATTGTGTAATGGCGAACAGAAGGACTATTGGCTGAGGAGAATGCTTAAACATATTGTTAAGAGTCATTCCTGGCAGAAACAAAACTATGAATAGAAGCAGTGGCGAATTGGTTTCCTCTTCTGGTGCTTGTCTTCCCCATCCAGTAATATATCATTGTAATAATGGAAGCAAAAGCCTTGGTGTAATGCACTCTGAAGCAGGCATTGGATAAAATGTCATCTTTGATATTGATTTGCCATTTGATCCATTATCTTTCACTCACCCTGGGATTTATGAAAGTGCCGCTGCCGGAAACCTCTTCATGTCTCTCTTGATCAATGGTCGATAAACTCTAATCCTGACATTAATTTATTGTGCTTAATATCCAAGGATAGCAAGGGATAATGGATGCTCCCATAACTCCACTTCTTACCCAATTCTCAGTGATAGAATATACATCTAATAAAAGCAAAAAGATCTTTGCTATTCTCACACTCAATTCCACACCTGTTGCATGTTCTCAAATTAATTTATGTAGTGCTAAGCCTGTTAGAACCAGGATATTTTAACCAAACAAATCTAGCCAGAGTTCCTAAATCTTGCAAAGCCAAAATGTGGCCTTTTAGCACAGAAAGCACTCTATTTGACTTCTCTTGACTCCCAGCTGTCCACAAAGATCTCTACCTTTGGCCTCCATTTCATCAAGGGAGAATGTTTCCTGATAACATCCCTCATTTTGCTCTCTTTCAGGATTTGATTGGGCCCTTGTACCCACAACGAGCATTCACAGTACTCAGAAAGGTGTCAGATACATGGTTCATCCACAAACCATTGGGCCAAACTATATGAAGGAGAAAGATCTCAGAACCTGGATACTTGGAAATTCAAGGCTGAGAGTCATTTAAACATGGGCCAGCAGAAAGAGCTTCTACAATGCATTGCTGCACATGGACAAGATTTGCCTTGAACAAGTAAACTCTTCTTCTTTTGTCCTTTGCTACTTTTGATATGCTGACTAATGAGTGATATTACCAACTCCAAAAATATTCTTGAAAAAATCTTCAACTGCAGAAACTTACATACTGACTTGTCACAGAGGATTGTTATACTAATAATGATTATAGCCCAGTCCAGAGTTTCAAAAAGATGGGATAGGAAAGAGTTCTCATTTCCCACTCACTGTTGTCTCCTTCACCCAACCATATATTTATTAAAAACAGTATCACTCAGAAGCATGCTAACTGAGCGATAAAAGCGTTGGGTGCAGTCCTAGAGAGCTTCAAAAATGTTGCCAAATTGTAAACTGTAATGTGACAGAATAAAAAAAAATTAAAAATCTGACAAGTGTAGTCCTATTGACTCAAGCAACCTTAACAGTTATGTGGTGCCTGGGTCTCAAATTCAGGCTGCTGACCTTCTGGCCGACAAGCCCAGTGTCTTTCACCACTAGGCCGCCACACCCTTCTAAAAAGGGAGGCAGACCAAGACATTAATGAAGTTTTACAACTTAGTATGTCCTGCCCACACAGCCTAAAAGTTGCAACACTTTTATGCCCATAATCATTTTTTTAATTTTTGCAACCATTAATAATGCTTAGATCTTGCTAAGTTTCCATTTTTTGAGATTATAAAATAATAATTTTGTATTTCCATAAGATAGGTTAGATAAAGCAAATGAATGAATGGGCATTAATCTCTTCACATTTTGGGAGAAACAATATTAGAGGGCAAGCACTGAAAAAGTTAAACTGAGCAAATCTTCCCATCCAAGGACTCAGTTCTTGATTGCTGTCTGCCCTGCCTGGTTTATGGTTTATTTTTGGTTTGTTGAGGTTTTTCCTTTTCCAAAAAGGAAACATCTGGAAAAAGTTACACGGGACAGTGTGTAATATGTTATTTAGCCCTCAGGCAGTCTTCCATGTCTGACTACTGGCCAGATCCAAACCTGTTTAGCTGGATTTTCTCCAGGCACTGCATGGAAGACTTGAATGTGCAGATGATACTGAATTCTGCCTCCCCCTTAAGGACCTTTGAGCAGAAACAAATGGGGAATGGAAAGCAAAGAGGCGCAGCAGGGAGGAAATCAAACCTGGTGCTAACTTTACAGTCCTTGGAAGAACTCACAAGGAGGGAGGCACCATAACCAGATGCCACCAAGCAACCACAATTAATTGGCCCTGCTTTGTGTTATCTCTACAGATGTGAGGAAATGGGGGAATAAAAACAACTCATGCTGTTGACAACTCTATCTATAGTGTAATCCTTGAACGAACTCATCCATCATGCTGGTCTCCTGTGGCAAAACAGGGCTGTAATCCTGTTTTTCAGCTGAGGAAATCAATCATTGGCTTGTAGAGATGATTGGTCATCATGGCTGTGCGTGTGTGTCAGAGAGTGTGTATATATTCACACACACATATAAACATAGACATAAAAGGCCAGTAGAAGAACTCTAAAGAATCTCTATTTGCTTTTAGCATTTCACTGCCATCAAGAGGACTGACCTGCAGGTCTAACAATCCATCTTGAATGTCTTCAACAATGAAAAAAAATGCATGTCTACTCTAGTTTATGGCAACTTTTCCCAACTTAAGGATGATCACTATTGATTTGCCTTTGCAGCAGATCAACACTAACTTTTCACTTACTCTACTGTCATCAGCTTTGGTTGACAGATTTTGTACACCCAGAAGCTCCAAAGGCCCAGATGGCCAAGCAATTCAGATTTCCTTTCCTTTGACAAATTTGTGAGCAGAAGTCAGTAAAGGGAGAAGAAACACTATCAAGAGAGTTTTTTGGGGGAAATTGGTGGGGAGCAGAAAGGCAAAGCAACCCTCCTCCCTCAATCTGCATAGAAACTCAAAGCTTACTTTTATATTAAAAAGTTGTTCTTTGACCTGAGGATGAAGGTAATCCAATAGACAGAGTTTCCCTGTTGTTACAGAGGCTCCGCCAGAAAATTCTTGTGTCTATTCTCACAAAGATGGGGAGTGTTGAATGAGGGTTTCTAAAAAAGAAAACATGAAACACATAATTGTAAAGAATTTTAGAAATAAAAAATAAAAGAAAGCAGAAGAAGCCTATTGTAAACAAGCTTAATAAAAACAAAGGAGGGTGCATATAACAGATTAATAAGGAACAGGACAAACAGGTAGCTTTGAGGTTTAGAGTTGGTGTCAGGAATGGTCAGGATGAGCTGACATTATCAAAGGATGCTAAAATAACAAATAGGACTTATTTCAGTGTGTCTGAAAGAAAAGAGAAAGAATCAGTATCCCAACTGTTTGGTGAAAAAGGCAAAGTGCTAACAAGAAATCTACAGTTTACATTTCCTACCTTTATCTGAATGATGTTGTAAAGTTGGAAACATCTGGTCAGGTTTTCTGCAGCTGTGCATTTTGGTCAGTGTTCCTATAGGTGTTGATATTCATATTTATTCATTTTCATTTATTTAGATTCCCCCATTTTTTGAGGAGGTAGCTATGTCTGAGAAGGTGAGAGTGAAGGCTGTCATGGTGGGAAGCTCTCAAAATAAAAAGCACAGTTGGGCAACAAGATTGCTTCTCCCCATCTATTCTAGCCTTCCAGAATGTTTCTAAAAGCTTGGCTTATTGTGGTTGATGTGTAGGGGGACAGATGACAGACTTCCTAACAAAGTAACTATGGGATGCAGCCATCTACCATTTTATTTTCATGTATGCCTCAGGGACCGAAGAGGGGTCCTGAGCATTATTGGAAAAGCAGGCTTGTAACTGGTACTCTGCCAACTTCCCTTTTTCTTTACTTGAAAGAATCTAAACGATGAAATCAGTCTGTAGGTATTTGATGCTGGGAAGGCAGAATCAATGCTTGTAAATTAGAAATGCACGTTTTCCATCTCACTTTGGGAGGGATGATGTGTAAGCAGTCACCCTAATCAACAAGTTCTGGAGCCTTGTTGATCATACTATATGTGAGATTAGATTATACCCCTTTAGATCATAATGCATGTGAGAATGCCTTAAAATCAAGGATGAGCTGCCTAGAAGATTGCCTTTTGATGATTTTTAGAAGAATAATTCGTCCTTGATAAAAAGACACCTGCCTATTCTCTGTTGCTAGCTGAGTAACTCTACCACTTATGTATCTATGGTGGAGGCATAGAAAGAAGGAGCTGTTGATGGGATAAGTTGAAATCCAAAGTAAGCCAGCATATAGCTCACCTGGGAGCTAATCATCCTAATGTCAAGAATGAAGGCTACTTTGGAAACAAGAAGATTCCTGCTGTTCCTTAGCTAACAGCTGCAGAAGAAAGAGAAAAAAGCTGCTGAATTTCATAGTTAGTCCCAGAAAGGCTATCTGGTGTTCATCTGAGATAAATCCAGCAGCAATGGCCTGACTTCCCCAGTTACCCTCAGAAAGAAGACTTTGCAATCAGGATAAGACAGGAAGCGAAGATGCAAGCAATTGACCAGAGATGATCAATGGATAGCACTGACAGTTGTGGCCAAGTGATCAGCTGTTATGCAAAGTTCAGCAGGTGCTGGAAATGCTGCAGAAACAGCCTACTAATCCTACAAGGAGGAAAAATGCCTCCTGGAATACAAGGGTAGATGAAACCTATTAGGGTCATGGTTTGCCCAGCTTGGCAAGCCCAAAAGCATTCCATACATTCTATTTTCAATTAATCCTAATTGAATCAGAAGGCAGGCTCCTTTGCCAAAAAGGGAGGAGGAGGCTTCTTGATTTGCATATCTAGTCTGATCACTAAAAACTCCCAGGAAGAGGTGATCATAGGGTTTGGTTCCATCTGCACATTTCTCCTGGAATGTCAGTAAGTAATTTTATTGTCTAAAGTAATTCATACTCTCTTTTATCAACCCAGGCATACTCTATGAATTATGGACAAAAATGGGAGGTGGGGCTGCTATGCTAGAGGTTATGTTATAGATTGTGAGTTTTAAGACAGTCAGCATTTGGGTTACAAAGGAAATGACATCTCCAGGAACTGTTAGGCCAGAGCCCAAATTTTAAAAATATTAGCTTTGAGTGGGAGACAGATAGGATCCCTGCAGGACTAGACTAATACAATAGCATGGTAACCAATACACTTTGTCCCAGAAGCTCACCAAGTAAAATATTCCCTAGCATGGTCTCTGAACATGGAGGGAATTTTGTCATAACTAAGAGACACAACAAGACATCACAATTGTCAGTGCTATCCACTGAGCATCTCTGATCAATTGCGTGGATCTGTCATGTTTTCTCTCTGTTGTTTGTGTGTATCTCTCTCTCTCTATCTCTCTCTCCCCACCCAGCAGTTCAAAAGCATGCAATATTGTGAATAGATAAATGGGTACCACTCTAATGGAATGACTGGCTGCATTCATGAGGAGGCTAGGAGCTGGTGCTGGACCTGCACAGACACAAGACGAGACCAGAACAAGTAGAGGAAGGCCCTGGATGAACAACAAAAAATTTGAATGAATTGAGAGGAGAAATGTTCCCAATGGTGGGAAAGTATCAAAGATACTTTTCAAGGGTAGCCCCATGTAGAGCACATTGCAACAGCCAGACAGGAGATGACCTTATGTTTTTTCTTTAATAGCAGAGAAGCAGGCCTTTTTGTTTTGCATGTATTACACTGCAAACTAGCATATATTCAGTGGGTGGGAACGTGGAGTTCTCTAAAGCTGCTCTGAATATTGCCAAACCCTTAACTCCAAGTTCCCTCACTGTTGGCCATGATGATAGGGTGCTATGGGTCATCATTCAACAAGAATTCTTATAGCTGATACCATACCAAGTTAAATGTTTAAAAAAATGTGGAGGACCATGGGTTCCTTACTTTGAGCTACACTTCCAGAGCTCCATTAAAAATACAATAAAACTTATAAATAGCATATATAGATGGAGATGTAGTTGGATTTTGATGATAGATTCTAGTTCTTCTAGACATGGGTAATATCAGAAGTTTCTCAGAGGCAAAGAAGTCCATATTCAATCCTGTTGGTTGGTAGTAAACCCAGATCTCAAACCAGTCTCCAATCCAATACTTATCCAGGGAGAAATAAAAGTCTGGATGTTAGATTGTATTTAAAGAGGTAATGCACACTTTGCATCCAGATTTGGAATCTTGGGAGTAGAGGGCAGCCAGCAAAAACCACCGGAAGAGTGCCAGAAGGGCCCAATAAAAAAATCACCTGTCTGTCCCCCAGGCATTCCCAGCACGTCACAGGGGAAATAAGACTTTTAGAATGTCCCTCTGTTGAACAGTAACAGCCCAAAGGACAGAAGAGGACATTTTCTGCCTTAATCCTTAATTGTGCAAGGAGAATGTAACTCTATCCCAACTCTTCCTGTTCTCCAGAACACCAATGTCTTTTCAACATGCAGGGATTTTCCATTACCATGAGTCCCAAGCAGAAAATTGCCAAATAATCATGTTTCCTTGGTGACCTTTTAATTATTGTGAACAGCAGGCTAATCACTCCGGTGCCTATTCAAGCTATATTTCCATAGTGTTTCTTGACCACAATATATCTCATCAGTAAAGCAATGCCTTCAATGGTCTCTGATCACCAAGGCAAATGGTCCTTATTTACTCTTCCAGTCTTGGACCTCATTTTTGTCATTGTCTTCTCCCAGCCAGCTCATTCCAAACCTGCTGGACTACAACACCCATCATCCCTGCCATGATTGCTAGGGATCAGAGTAGACTGGCATATCTGGAGGCTGGCAGCTTCAAAAGCTGGAGTTACATCCTTTTGCCAAGTGTAGCAGAGAAAGAGAAGGTCTCCTTAACATGCCAGCAAACATTTTGCACCTCCTCAGGTTTCACTTAATTTTCCCTCCCTTGTGGAAGTGTGAACATATTGATCTTCACCACCTGCCAATTCAAGTCAAAATATTCTGCTCTAATAAAAATGTGGACCACTATCACTAATTAACATTTACATTCTGAAATAGAGCTTCTATTTTCTCAGGTGGAGTACTACACTGAACATTATAAAAGCTGCTGAAAGTTGATTTCTAATCCTAGCTCTGGAAAATATTATATTCCTGACCTGTGGTAGCTGGGTTAATGCACTTCACTAGGCTATATTAATTGGTTTGGTTTTAACTCAGCAGGCTATGTGAGTCTTCTCTTTAAGTTTAGGTTTGTAGGTGATGCTTTATGGCTTAGTATAATGTGTGACCTCAGCCAATATGGTACATTCAAAACCATCATTTAAAAATAGCTTGGCACCATCCACAAATCTACCACTGAGATACCAAGCCTGGGTCCAGTTCAGTGTGGATAGAGACCTTATCCAAGCATAAATATCATTCTTTGGGATTTTTCTGAATCTTTACAGATACTAGCCGGTAAAAAAGAATTTTAGAGTTAGGATTAGTTTGTTGATATTTCCAATTTCATCATAATTTTCCATGATACTTACAAACAAAAGATTCAGATTCAGGTACTTTATTGGTCAAGCATGGTTAGTCATTCAAGGAATTTGACTCAAGTATAGCAGTTCTCAATATGCTTGCATAACAACAGTAAATAGAATAATAACAGCAATAATGTTAGAATAAAGTTTGCTTCCAAGTGTGCAGCCAGTAGAAAGGGAATATTATAAAGTGTAGAATTGGAAAACTTATATTTTCCAAATTACCAAATTAAAAAAAAACCAAATTACTTTAAACATGTGCTGACTTCATCTGTAACAAAAGTTCCCTTTGCCCAGGCAGAGTCTCCTTAACTTTGTCTGTGAAGACTCTCACTCGTCCAGGGTAATTGCGAATTGAGAAAGCCTTTTGGATAAAAGGTGAAACGCCTTCTACTTGAAAAATCCAATCCAGGTGCCTGTTTTTAAACTTTGTTGAGATCTCCTTAACTTTGCAAAGCTACCAGAGCAAACTTATGAGGGCAAATTTTCAGAAGAAAGGACGTTAGACAGAATTTCCTTCTTCTTTCCAAAAGTAGCCATAATGCTGCATTCTCATTACATTCTTACCCACACTTAACTTATCCATGGCTTTCTTAATTAATCCAATTTACTGTGTTTGCAGGATACAGTAACAATTAACAACACATATGAGATGACACATCACATTAGGCTAAAATAGTTTAGCTTGTCAGTGTGGATACAACCAATTGAGGTTGCTTCTAACCACTGAATTCCATCTAGGCTAGACTGTGCAGTGGTTCCAGAAAGCTCTTATTCCCTGACTATCCTGAACTCTATTTAAAGAGTTCTATTTAAACTCTATTTCCTTTCTCCTATGATAAGAGAATCCAAGTTTAAAATCTTGATTAGCCATAGAGCTCATTGATATATTATATGTTCCTAGACTAACATAAAGGTATGTCAGAGAATTTGCACATAAAATCACTTCTGAAGCCAATTCCACACATATAGTAAATTCAGTAAATTCACTATATGTTTATGCAGTTTCCTTGGTGACCTTATCGAAGCAATTTGCCTTCTTCTGGGATACCTTTTTGACTTCTTAGTCTAGTTTACAGTCCTGAGATTTTTGGTGATCACCCATCCCACTATAACTAGGGCTGATGGTGCCTGGCCTTTGAAACTGGCCAGGACCAGCCAGATGCTGCTATCTAGCTGTGTAGATCTCTCTGTCTCTCTCTGACTCCTAGCCTGGCTTAAATAAATTAATAACAATAATATTTGTTGCAGCTTTAGTTTGGTAGGTTCTTGGTGTTCTTTGAGCTTGGTTATTCTCTTGCAGTCGTTTTGTTACCAAGCTACTGCAGGTACGTAGTCTCAACAGTGCTTGGGGGAACAGAGTTTACTGGTTGTTTGTATATAGTAGCTTATCCTGCCACTCTTGATTGGAGTGTGGTTTGTTCCTTGATGGTTCCTTGATTGTTTATCTGATGCTGTTTCCTGCTTATTTGGATGTTGGCTGCTAGGAAACATGTGGGTCAGAAAATGTTTCTTTCTTTCCTTGACATTTGTTTTTTTAACTCCCACCCCCAAAAAACAAGCAAGGATACAAAAAGAAGTAGTGAAACAAAGCATGCCCAAGCACCAGTTCTAAAACTTACTGTTTCTTATCTATATCAGCTTAAATGGGAAGACTTTCAGGATGAGAAGGAGCCAAAAGATCTTTTCACTGATTTGAATCTTCCACTTTACCCTGGTAGAAAGTCTTCACACTTTTGTCAGCAGCATTATCTCACCAATATTCACCCTTCCCCAACTTGGTGCTCCCCAGAAACATTAGATGATAGTTTGAAAGCCTCAAAACAGCACGATCACTGGCCACTCCCAAGTTAGCACCTTTATATTGGTCAGTGGCAGAGAGAAAGTCAAAAAATGATATTATGCAGTACCAGTGTCCTAAGCAATGATGTACAAGTTGTATTTTCCTGATTTAGCTTGTTTTGAACAGCAATGTAAGAAGTAAAAACCCAGAGTTGAAGCTTGTTCCATTCCCAAAGCTGCAATCCTATTTATTTCCCAGAAGCAAATGCAACTGAACTAACTGGCTGGTTTTATGGATCATATAAAACCATTAAAAAGATGTGGTTGGTTGGATCTTTGCCTTATTATATATACAAATCCAGCTTCAAGGATTTGCAAATCATAATTGATGGCTCAATATATTTTGTAGGCTACCAGATTTGAGCTGCAACAGTCTGGAGGATCTCTAGATGGCAGCAAAGAATAAAATTATCTAATTGCGAATAAAAAGAAGGGAGGAAAGTGTAATGTTGCTTTATGCATATATATTTTGCTGTGCCTTGTAAGTATGATTCTGACCTGGTTTAGAAAGGAGGGGCAATTCTCTTTCAAACATTTTGACTATTTACCAAGTGAAAGTAAAACTTGGAACTTCAAGAGAAGGGCTATTCACTCTGACTTAGCATATTTATTTGTTTGGCTTTAGAACATTGTATTTCTGTTCCTCTAGGTTGCATGACTGATAATCTGCTAGGCTGATTTATAACCTTCATTCACCATAGAAATACAGGAAGCTGACTTGGGCAAAGCTAAGTTCCTTTGGGAGTCTAGTCCAACTTTTTCTTTCTGACTAACAGATGCTCTTCATGAGCTCAGGTGGAAGTCTTCTCCAACAAATGTTCCCAAGGTTTGGAATACTTTATATTCCAAGGACTTTATCACAGAAGGGAAGATTTCTGCTTGAAATGACATACAGTATTTAGTCTACTTAGTGACTGAAGTCCTGAATCAAATAAAATAGACCCTTCAGACTGTGATGGGAGAATTAAATTTTTAGCCGCATTTTTAAAACCTCCCTATATGTAGAAAATTGCCACACAAGGACAAAGCATTTACTTGTCATATTTTTTCATTTGCAGAAATTATTTTAAAAATAATTGAACAATGAAAATGAAACAGTAATTTGTGGAATGAATGATGTGTCGTTTCTCTTGCCTTACCCTGATAAACTGTGTGCAAATATCTGTGCATTTGTACATACAGTATGAACACACATATATACATACACACACAGTTACCACCCATACACATATATATGTACAACATTTGGGTGGTGAATTAATATAACTCAATATAATTTCAAAGGAGGTAATAACATCCACCAAAACTTGATTTCACCATAGATATGGCTGCAATTCCCTGCAACTGCAGAAAACATAAATTTCTGCCTATTGGCAGCCCATAATCTCTCCCAGCAATCCCTCAGCACTAGGTTTGCCTTTAAAGCTCACTTGAACATGATGTCACTTTTCTGCTATCAGTCCTGGAAAGTTTGCAATGCTCATCTGGGGAAGATTTGTATTGTTGAGCCTCTATAGGACTGCCACTGATTCCTTTACCATCTGACTGTTTCAGTTCTTTGGCATGATGTAATTGGAGGCACACAATTTATAATGAACTGAACAGGGAGCTACCTGCATAATCAACTTGGCTTTGGGGGTCTATTTTTCTGGAAAACAGATTGGAAAATTACAGCAAATCAAGTTCATGGTGAAAGGTTCTCATAGCTTGGAGGTTGGGTGGTTGCTTCATGGAACTGGGAGTTCTGGAAGGAGGAAGGAAACAAATATGATACCATCAGTGATGTTTGGAGGGGACATCCAAGGCTTGACAGAGAGTTCCCAAATGCAAATGGCTTGGGAGAGTAAGATTAGATTCATACATCACTAACTGGCTGTAATATATAAGGAGGAAAAGACAATTTGTGTCCTTTAGCAGCCAGTATCATAATGTGAAAATGACTCACTTCATACTGTTCACAAGAGTTGAATGAGAAGTAATGCCTCTAATGTTATACATTGACAACAGATGGCAGTACTGATCTACCAGAAGTTCTGATGTATTCTTTAGCATTGTTTTTTCACCACAGTTAGTGGGACATTGCTGTGAGAAAAGATTGTATTGCTATTGTTTGTGATATGGAAGTTTACAATGACTACTCACCAGTGATTTCTAAACAATGTATCATGACTGAATTTTGATTGATGAAAGAGTCCCTCCATTTGAAATTCATTGCTGATGACTGTGTTGACATGATATTGTGCATCACTGGGCCAAAAATGTGCTGAACTGGAAAGAGCTGATTTGTGTAATCAAGAACAAAGTGGATAATCCATAACAGCAAACCATGAGTTTCAAATGAGAAAGACTGACGAATAGGTTACAGACAATCTGAGGATTAGGGAAATTGCTATCAAGCCTGGCATTTCACAAGAACATAAGGGGCACATTATTGATATTCTCAAATATTTGAGGATTTGTGTGAAATGGGTTCTTCATAGGCTGATGGTAGCAATGAAATCTTCAAAAACTGAAAATTGACAATTATCACACCTCAAGAATGAAGGCAAGGAATTTTTTCAGTGCATTGGGACAGCCAAAGAAACATGGCTCACCTTTAGGATGAAGCATTTGCATAGAATGTCATCATTAAGTGTTACCTGTGGGGGAAACACCCAAGCTTCAGCAAGTAATCTCATGGATAATTTTTTGGCATGCAGATGGTATTATTCACTGGCACCAATATTAACTCAGAATATTGCGTTGCCACACTCAAAACTGTGAAACAATAATTAAACAGAGTTCAGAAGCACAAGGAGAAAATTTTGCTGCAATATGATGCTGGGTCTCACAACTCACAATTCAGCAAAAAGATAATTGTGAAAATGGATCTTACCGTGTTACACCATCTGCCACACTTGGCACCTTGCAACTTCTATTTTCCCCCCAAGTTGAAAGAATACCTTTGTAGATATTTGTTGACTCAGATGAAAAGGTGGAAAAGACTGTCGGAACTGACCAAAGAGACAAAATGTAGAGTTCTTCCATGTCAACATAAAGAAGCTTATACTTCATTTCAGAAATAGTGAATGGTGGGGATTCTGTGGAAAAATAAATCCAGTGTGGATTGGTATTATGAACTAGTATCTGGATCTTCCTAACATCTTAATCTTAACATCCTCTAACATCTTAATCCAACATCACACTTGCTCTCATTAATTCACCTTATAGTAATAGTAGCAAATCATTCACTTATGCGAATGTGTAAGCATTATTAACAGCATTGCAGTTTAATGATTCAGAGGTAACCAAATTTGGACTTGTGGCATTCCTGGGAAGTTCACAAGTAGCATAAGCTATGAGTGCCCTTAATTTTTCACCTGAACCAAACTAACTACCATTGTTTTTACAGATTTTATGGTTTAATGGATTAATGTGATCCATGAAATAAGGCCACTTTGTTCAACACTTATTCCCAGGAAAATATAGGTAGGATTGCAGCTTTGGGAATGGAACATATTCAGCTTGGGTTTCTGCCTCTTATTTTGCAATGAAAGACAAATCAAATAAGAAAAATTAGATCAATGATACCTATGCTATATCCACTTTGTCTTTGCAGTGTTATATTATTATTGTGTGACTTTCCAGTCTATCCTCTAATCAATACAATGATGTCACTGCTAACCTGAGGATGGTCAATGAGCATTGTGGCCAGAGATAATGGGACATTTCTAAGCTGGGGAAGGCTGCAAACAGGCTATGCACTGTTTGTTGTATCAAACTCTTCAACACAAGACTATTTGACCCAGCCAATTTTTGTAAGAATATGACATAATTTTAAAATTATTCCATTGAATTTTCTCTGGTTTCTACATTTCCTTCTTTTCACTGTCAAATCTTATTTGTTCACCCAAAGAGTAGAGGGCTCATTATATTATAGTGACACAAGCTATGCTCTCTGCATCCAGATTTCAAGATTACCCAATAATGGATATTTTAAACTCATAATGCACACATAACTCCAGTGGGTTTTTTTTCTCCTTGAGAATGATATTGAATTAGGTCCCAGAGGACAAAGTGAAAAAAAAGCAATAACTGATTTACAGCTATCTTCACTTTTTGCATAAGGTGCATTCTTCTTTCCATCTGTTACATATCTGTTTAGGATTTTTATCTTACAGATTTGGACAGCTGGGTTTTAACTGCATAACTAAACTCATGAATCTGGAGAATTAAGAGATCCTGGGAAAAGAAGACAGTGATGATGATCACTTGTCATGTGTTTATGAACTGAGCAATTTTATTCTCAATCAAGAATGCAGCTCACGCTCACTGGCTCCTATACTGGCAAAAGTATTTTAACAAGAAAACAAAGCTCCACTGCAATGGAATATATTTTAATGCTTTATTTATTTACAGTAGATTGGATTCAGACTTAGCCATGTTTAAAGCAGGTCCTTGGAAATTAAATACTCAAGGTTTCAACTGCAAAATTCACATACTGCAATGATGGGAACTCAGCCAGGTTTAAAGTATTGTTTAATAATTGTGTTTCAGTATGGTATGTTCATTTCCCCAATAATGTTTTTTGCAAAATATATCTGGCTCCAACAAAATGATTATATAGAAGAAAATTGGACTGTTAAGTATTTTCAGTGGCAGATGATTTGTTCTGATGGGTTCACACTACACACTAAAGATGGTGTTAAAGAAACTCAGCGAACAAACTTACTGATAATCCCATGGACAACTATATTAACTTTTTATAACAGGCCTTACCTCTTTGTATATACATTATGAAAAGGGTATTGGAGGGGAGCGTAGAACAAAGGAAAGAAAACAGAGAAGAGAAAGAGGGAGGAGGAACACAACTAAGTTTATGTACAGTATTTGGCAGTGGGGAATTAAATTGACAGAAGAGAATAAAGGACTTGAACTAGACTGCCATGTATTTATTTAATTAGATTTTTATGCTGCTGAAATCAGACGACTCTTGGGGGCTTACAATAAAAAAACAAAAACAGTAAAAAAAAATAAAACACAATTAAAACATCTTAAAACAAAAAACCAAGCGGAGCAAGAGGAGAGGAGCTAAAAGATATAAAAAGCATACATATGGGGAATGGAGATGACTCTAATAACCACCTCCGAGATGACAAATCCCCATTCGAGCCCCAGGCTATTTGGCAGAGCCAGGTCTTCAGAAGCTTTCAGGAAGCCATAAGGGATGGGGCAGATCCCAACTCAGGGGGCAAGATGTTCCGTAGGGTAGGAGCCACAGCAGAGAAGGCTCTTCTCCTTGACCCCGTCAGCCTAAATTCCTTGACAGATGGGATCCAGAGGAGGTCTCTTCTGCTGATTTTGGTGGGATGGGAGTTCCCCATGGGGCAAGACTCCTCCCTAGGCATCTCCAGTGGATCTGCATTACACCCAGCTTCCAAATGGGACCAAATCTGAGCAACTTTATCTGATAAGTGCTCAGCAAATTTATCCACATGGCCCTGCAGGTCACCTGAATCCTCCCTACTCAGAAGGGAATGGGTGACCCTGAACAGGGCCGATGGGCAGCACTCTACAGATGCAATAAGGGTGGAGAAATAGTCATGTTTCACCACCCTTATTGCTGCAAGGTAGGCTTCAACAGCAGCTCTAACTTGTGTCCAGTTGGATTCTTTCATCTTCCACCAGTGGCGCTCCAGGCGTCTCTTCACCCTTTTCAGTGCCCGCAACTCTTCCATGAACCATTGAGAGTGCTGGGAATGATAAGTAGAGAGAGGCCACAAGGGCATGATCCTATCTAAAGCCTCAGCTGCCCTCTGATTCCAGGACATAACCAGGGCTTTGACAGGACCATGCAGCAATACCCCCGGGACATCCCCAGCTCCCTCTGAAAGCTTTCCAGGTCCATCAGTTGCCGGAAGCATATCTTTTGCGTATATTTTTAGTGTTTTAGACCATAATTAGTTTAGGCCACTAGAATGAACATTTCAAGTGGTCAAAGAAAAAATGTCAGTGTAGAATGTTGGTTGGCAGTATAAATTCTATGGGGAAAAGAAGGCGTCAACTGGTTCAGAACTGAAGTATGCTGGATTTGTGCTCTTGGTGAGTAGACATATAGGCAGGAGTGCTCAGAAGGCAATGTTGCTTTTGTAAGCTTTCAGCCAAAATTAAATTCTATCCATCCATCTGGAAATAATGAGGAGCTCTTAATTCCAAATTCCTGCCATAATCCAGTCTGAGGTTTAATTTCATAATTTTATGTTAAACTATTATTTTCCTTAGAAACTTATTTCCTTTGAGCATCAAATTTACAAGAGAGGTAAAAGATCCCCACGTTCTTTGGGACAATTTTTGGAAAACAAATAATACTATTTTGCTGATTTTATTTCACAAATAATATGGGATTTGCCAAAACATATTGAAAGTGAAACTAAACTTTCAGACTGTCCTGGTACAAATAAAATAGAACTGCAAATTACGGTACTTCCCCCCATTGCATCACATGAATAATGAGTTTTAAGAAATTAAAACATCCCCTGCACTTTGTAAGATTCCTAACACTAGACTTGGAAGGTGTTGACACAGAGTGGCTCAGATGCAAAGCTATGGACAAGACAGCATCTGTTCAAACAGATGCAAGTAGATTTTTTTAATTCTCAAATGCCATGTGCAGGTATAGCAATACTTCTGACCTAATCTAATGATCCACAAAAGAAAATGGTGAATAATGTTCCAAATTCTTTGGTACATGTTTATCCCACCTAGATGAAAAGCATATTCTACAAAGATGCGAGAACCTAATCCCAAGTGAAATTCTTCAATTGCTTCATTTCCAGCCTTCCAAGAAACATGGAAAACCTGCCTTTTTAAAGATTAAATCCTACAGAGAGAGGTTTTTTGCCCTTACTTACTTTATAGTTCAATTCTTTCTTCCTTGCTGCTCTTAATTAACTGCATTTCTTTTTATTAGCTCCTGTAAAGAATACAGTATTGTGTGTAAAAGGAGGCTTTTTATTGACAATTCATTTTGCAGCATTTTTCTCCTTTTAATTTACGCATTAAGATAATTGGCACATATATTTTTCTCATACTGCCTTCTGTGAGCTTCTTTCTTAACCCAGTTCCAACAATTTTGAGCAGTAAATATTCCATGTTCAGTTATGCAGTTTAAACATCATGTTTTCTAGAGTGCAGTGAATATAAAATTTGGAGTAGGTATGTGTGAACATTAATAACTAAAGACACACTGACATTTGCACAGGTCCCTGTCCCCCATCTTTAACTTATTTCTTGAATTATTCTAACTTAATGCAAAAATAAGCAAGTAGAAAGCTGGCAGACCATAACACAAATTCCATGATCTTACAGTCATTCTTAGAAAATTAAAAAATGGAAGTTGTACACTCTTGCTTACTGAAGACTTAGCTGTTCCTCAGGCATTTGAGTCAGAAGTGGAGGAGCTCTGTTGCTGTGGATGAGTTAACAATTTTCTTGGGTGTCAGAGTTTGTCCATTTAGTTGTGTGTGGTCATGCACTCTGTAATAGCCATTTTGGAAATGGCAGCACTGGCCCCACATAGCAACCATTCATCAATCAGGATCAAAGAATGCTCTGAACATTTCAGTTGTTCAGAACTTTGGACAACATCAAACTTGGCAGTCCTAACATGACACAATCCTTTTTTCAGAAACTCATGTCAAAACAGACTAAAGCTGGCTACTTTACAGAAATATTACACCCTATTGCTTGACCGCTTCCAGGCAGAATTTATATGCAGAGTTCAACCTCTCTTATGATAGGGACTCCACATACCATGGAGAAAATATCTAAATTCGACCTTATTTTTTTAAGATTTTCAGACAGCAGTGGTACTAACTAGTAACATTCCCTTCTCCAAACACAATCATATTTAGATATTTAAGGAGATACAGCTGCATGAAATGATTTTACCAAGTTATGTTCATATGGTTTGAATTAGGTTCTTGTAGACATTACACAAGTTTCTTCCAATGGAGATTTCTTACTACACAATTGTACTTGAAGGGAACTTAATTTTATCATACAATTAAGTTCATGATTTTTATCTTTTAAGTATGATAAAGTATAAAAATGATGGCTGTCTTAGAGTACAATTTACAAAGTTGGAACATGCTGACAGGCACAGTAATTCTACTGATGTGTAAACTGTCTTGAAAGGCAGCTTTAATTAAACTTAAATTGGGCCAGGCATCATTTTGCAAATCCAAACTCTGCAAGAAAGGAGGATGGAGCAGCTCTGCAAGCTGTTTCTGTAAAACTGACAGGAGCAGGTGCAGCAACATTTCAATCAGTTTCAGCAAAATGTTCTCAAAAGACCACCTGTCTTGTTGGATTTCAGCCATAACCCTTCCACATTTGTTCCTCAATGGGGGATTATTCTCCAATACACAGCAACAGTTCACAAACTATTTCTCCCTGCTGCAATTTTTATTTTATTTACTGAATTTGTAAGGTTGCCAAATCAAATGATTTAAGACAGCATACAGAACAAGTTAAAAACACAACATAACAGTAAAAGAACCAAATAACAACTGTCCAGGTATATAAAAAATAAACCAGTCATAACATATTAGTGGCCCCATGGCCCAACTTGCTGGTAGAGCCAGGTCCTTATGGCCCCCTTAAAAGACAGCAGGGTTGGGCCATGTGGACCTTGGGAGGAAGCAAGAACAGCAACAAAGGCAGCTTTCCAGGATCCCATACAGTGACATTTTAGAGAAAGAACCCAGAACCTTGTTGAAACTTATCGGATGAGTAGAGACAATTAGAGAAAGGTGGTCTTCCAGACAACCAGATCCTAAGTTTGAAAGATTGTAAAGATGATCATCAACACTTTGAACTGCATCCAGAAGCTAACAAACTAGTGTAGCTCACGCAGTAATAGGGTTACATGGGCATACTAAAATGAGCCAGTTTGGATCAGCTGTAGTTCCCAAAGACAGCCTTCTGTACTGTATGTTGCTTTAATATGTCTCTTGGCTACCAGTTGCCTACTAGGTAGAATTTAAGATTTTAGTCTTATTAGAACTCAGAGTCTATCTAGCAAACGGTTGAGATCTACTGCATTCACAGATGCAGTAATTCACAGTAATTTAAAAAGAAAAGATCTTTCTCTTGTTCAGTATCATAGCAACGAGCCAATGAAAGAGGGTATTTCAGTTTATAGCCTTGATAGAGCTGTATTATAGAGCTATGTGAGAGAAGTTCCCTTATATTGTCAGAAAGCAGCTATAAACCAACTTCTCTATTCTTATTAATGTACATGAATTAGGAATTAATCCTTTCTTGTCCCAATACAGCATTGAGCTGGTTGCTGCTGCCATTTCAGCAAGCATTGGCTTTCTAAAGCGCTGGGAGTCAATCTGTTATTGTGGTTAAGGCACCAGGCTAGATATCAGTAGATCTTTTCTTTTTAAATTGGAATCATCTGTGAATGCAGTAGATCTCAACCGTTTGCTAGATAGACTCTGAGTTCTAATAAGGTTAAAATCTTAAATTCTACCTAGTAGGCAACTGGTAGCCAAGAGAAATGTTCAGTATAGGTACCATATGATCTTGGACTTTGCACCAATTGCTGGTTGCTGCATTTTACATATTATCATTTCTGGGCATTTTTCATGGGTAGTTCCACATAATCAAGGCATGGATTATTCTCATTAAGGCTAATTGTCTTAGGAAGGATTATAGTTGGCACAGTGGCTGCCATTGCACAAACATGTTTCTTTCCACAGCAGCCATCTGCAAATCCAGTAACAGTTGGGGGGTCAAATGCCACTCTAATATTGCAAAGCTGCTCATTCTGCAGTTCCATTTAGAACCAACTTCACTTTGATCATTTTAACTTTTTCCCTACCAAATTTTGTCTGAATTGAATTTCAGCTTTGCTATTTCTCATCCAAGTGAATGAAGGTAAGACAACATTAAGGATGTGGGTGTGTTTTTTAGGGCTAGAAGAGAAGGAGCAGTAGAGTAGGATGTTATTACATAATGAGAGCATTTCACTCCAAAGCTCTGAATTAATTCCTCCAACTATTTCAAGTAGTTGTTAATATGCAAGGGAACACAAGAGTCTTACAGAACACCATCACTCAACTTTCTTCAGCAATTTTATTTTATTTAATTGGCAGAATAATTTTATTTAAGACACTGTGGAAATTATTCATTTAAGCAGCCCTTATGTACAATTCTTAATTTTAGAAGGCAAGAATACTTTCAATGGTGGACCCAACCGTATATGATTACTGATAAACTGAGAAGACCAACAAGGAGGCCAAAAACTAGTAGTGCACATGCCTGTGAATAAAAGGGAGACAAACAGATAAATCTTAAAAGCAGAAACCAATTAATTAAGGCAGTGATTGTAATGACATCATTTTACTTCTTAGATGGTGGTAGATTTAAATCCTGGCAGATATCATTGAGAAAAAGACAATAACTCACAATAACCAAGTTAGATTTGTGGCTTAGGAAATTATTTTAGCAGAACTGCCCTTGTCAACTGAGTATGGCTGCAGCAATAATTGCTGTGCACTGAAACTGGCCAAACGCCAAACCAAACCGGACTGATTCATGCAAATGCAAGAGATGTCCAAATCAAAGCAAGCCTCCTTCCAAAAAGACTCATTCCAGATCTGAAACATCCTGAAGTTTCATTAGCATTTCAGAATTTGAAGTGATCCAGACATGTAGAAAAGCATCTGCCAAAAATTCAGTTACCCAGACAGAACAGCAGCCAAATATTGATACATTTCTCCCTAAGCACTTCATATAAGGAAAACTCCACTTCTGGGGTGGGGAGGGCAGTATACTTTTGTGCCTGATAGGACTAACTTCAAACCAAATGAATAGATTTACTAGGAGTCTCCAGTGACAATGTCTGGGTGAGGAATGACAGAATAATTTATTGCAGAATTGTGCCAGATAATTTTTGAATTTCATGGCCTGAATTTTCTGGTGATATTTTAGGATATAAATTTGACTGTATGTATGTTGGGAAAGGAAGAAACTGAATTACAGATTATTGAATGTGCAGCAAGAGAGTCTAAAACAAATGCAGGTGCCTTTCACACAAGATTATGTCCCTTTGCAAGTTTCTTATTTTAGCACCGATAGAAGAGAATATATGTAGCTCAGGGTTGAACTGTGGAGTCCTAG
>JANHZU010003063.1:104232-114476 GCA_032468055.1 Acrochordus granulatus | reverse complement strand
AGCAGTGGCAGATTTCACCTTCTTGGGCTCCAAGATTACTGCAGATGGTGACTGCAGCCATGAAATCAAAAGACACTAGCTCCTTAGGAGGAAAGCTATGGCAAACCTAGACAGCAAATTAAGAAGCAGAGTCATCACCTTGCTGACAAAGTTCTGTATAATCAAGGCTATGGTTTTCCCAGTAGTAATGTATGGCTGTGAGTGCTGGACCATAAGGAAGACTGAGCATCGAAGAATTTATGCCTTCTAATTAATTCTAATTGAAGACTCTTCAGGGTCCCTTGGACTGCAAGGAGATCAAACCAGTCAATCCTATAGGTCTCAACCCTGATTGCTTATTGGAGGGACAGATACTGAAGGTGAAGCTCAAGTACTTTGACTACATAATGCAAAGAGAGGACTCATTAGAAAAGACCATGATGCTGGGAAAAATTGAAGGCAAAAGGAGAAGGGGATGGCAAAGAATGAGATGATTAGATAGTATTGTCAGTGTGATGGGCGTGGATGTGGGCAAACTCTGGGAGGCCATGCAGGACAGGGAGACCTGGTGTTTGGGAGTCTATGGCATCACAAAGAATCGGACATGACTGCACAACTGAACAACATTCCCTTCCAAATTCTACAAAAGTTTGTTGGCATTAATTTGAAATTAGACAATGGAACATGTTTGCCGAAATAAACTGTTATGGAGTTATAATGAATGGATTCAAAGTAGCTTGTCAATTAATACCACTATTTTGGAATAATTAATTCCATCACATAACTATGAAAGATGACAAACCAGTCAACTCACTAACAGCCCGTTTTTAGTCATCCATTTTTATATGCTGAATTGATAGTGAAGAAATGAGACTGAATGAAAATAAAGAGGAACTTAGGTAAGCTAAACTGATACTGCAGATGGCAACAGGACACTACAGAATCCATAATTAAAAGCAGTGTTTTGATCAACATCTGGCCTATTTTTTTCAATAATATACAAAGGTACCCCTAGCCAGGTATGACTATGTTCTTATTTCTAGAAGAGAAAACATGAAAGTGGAAACAATTGTCATTTTAAAAAAATCCTAAAGCAAACTTAAGTTTTTTCAGTGATTGAACTGGCTTCAAAATTTAAAACATATCTCAGGCTTGCCAGCTGGAAGAACACCTAAGGGAAATAGAACATATTCATCTAAGAGATGGCAAATTTGTAAAAACCTTCAAGAGCATTTGGCAGCCATTTATTAATTTTATGAAATCAAGAGACAATACGGACAATAAATGGTAAAACTTTCTCAGCGTTGTTATTCATGAGCATAGCTGTGTGCAGCTTTAGTTCAATGTTTGGCTGCATTATTTCATTTTTTTAAGAATAACTTTATGGAAATACCAAAGATATCTCATTTTCAAAACTTACAAGAAATAAAAAAGAAAAGAAGCAGCTTGAGGGGGGAAGAGCCATTTCAGAAATTACAAAATATGAAAAGGATTAAGATTTTAAATCTTTTTCTCCCTTAATCTTTGTGACCTCAGTCCGGCAACAGATGCCACAGCAAAAAGCCCTTTTATGCAATCAGTCACATCTCATGTCACTTTAGCAATAAAGGACAGCATGTACCTCAGCAGTTCTATCACTACAGTTCCAAATCATGCTTCTTTAAAATTACAAGTTGACAACTGAAATCATAAAGCATAATGGGATGTTAACAGAAGTAAAACCACAGGAGTATGATTATCCCATGTCATTGTTTCACAAAGCAAAATCCTCTGAAAAAATAAAGAATTGATATATAAGCTACACTGCTATCTCAGAGCCCTCTCAAGAGAGCAGAATATAACTTAGAAGAGAATATTTGTAGTTGAAATGTGGGATCCTAGGTGTTCTCTGAGCCTGGTTGTTTTCTTACAGACATCTCATTACCCAAGTAGGTAATATCATCAATGCTAGAAGGGAGTAGAGTTTGCTTTGTTTATATACATTGGCTTGCCCTATCAGTGTTGGTGGAAGTTTTGTTTTCTTCTTGGTAGTTCCTTGATTAGGCTGTTGTTTACCGTTGGTAGTCCCTTGAGTGGGGTATTGTTTGTATTGTTTTCTGCTTGATTGTTGGTTTGGTATTAATCCCAGAGCCAATCCAACCAATCTGGATGCTGATTGCTGCAAGAAGTGCCTTGTTCTTTCTTTTCCTTTATAGCTTCTTGCTTGTGTCCCTTGAATCGTACATAAATGCTGTCCATCTCTATATGCCTGTTTACAATGCTTATGTAATGTTTACAATGCTTATGTGCCTATTAGTAATGTGTCTTGTTGACAAGCTGCTGTATAAAACCGAGAGCAAATTCCACTCCCTTCTAGCACTGAAGATGTTACCTTGGTGGGTAATGAAATATCTGCAAAGCACCAAGCTCAGAGACCACCATGGACTCCACACAGTATAATTTATCCAACAGGAAAGGAAAGGGAATTTGTCACTCCCAAATCTCTTTCTCTACTGAATTATTTCTAGTATTTTTCCTTCTTTCCTTTCCATAGCAACTAGCTTATTCTCTTATTCCTGAGAAAAAGGCTCTTAAGAAATCTTTCCACTTTTTCTTCAGCTCCCTTGCCTACTTTCAGCATCTTTATTTTCTACTCCATCTCTGCATTTATTCTGGAAAAGGAAAACTGATATTATTTGGAGGAGATAATGCTGGGGAATTCCCCATCTTATGGTGTATCAGTGCTTCAAATGCAGTCTCAGCTGCTTGGTGGGTATAACAGACAGGACTGGCTTGAAGAAACAAGAAAATTCCTCTAATCTGCATTACAGAAGCAACCACCTGTCATATGATTCTTTGCCAAAAAGATACATCAAGATACGTCCTGTATAATTTTAGTAATGTTTAATCTCTAAACAAAGGAAAGCAAATTAGCACTGAAGATGTAAAGCATACACAGTTATCATGTTTCTCCATTCAAAGGTTTCCTTTTCTCAGATTCACACAATATGAGTAACCAAGAGCATAAGATCCATAATGGCACATTATCTCCTCTAGAAGAACCACAATCATATGCTATAAAGATAAAGAAAGAGCAATGAAGAAAAGGAATAATCACTTTCCTTCTGCAATATTTTTAAAACCTTCTCCAACTTGGTCCTTCCTATTAATCAATTCTTAAAATATTCCAGATTTATTGGATAAAGGGTGTGTGAGCTAAAGTCTAGCATATTTAAACATGGGATTGGGGAAAGTATGCTAAAATCTGGTAGCAATATGGAATTATTCCCATTCCAGTAGCTCGAACATAAGGAGGCTAATAGTTACAATTACTTCTTTTGAAATAAATAGAAAGGCAGACCTACTGCTATAAATGGAGCTGCTATATAGAATACTAATTAAAGCTATATGTTTGTGTAAATTACTAAAACAAATATACTCCTCCAAGTTAAAAGTAAGAGAATCTGTACTTCAGTCTTGCCCCCAAAACTGAATGAGTTAAGGAATAAAGCTATTTAATGATATATTCCACAATGGGCATTTCCTACTGTTTTTTTTTTAATGTAAATTTATTTTCTACAGAAATAAATACACCACTGCAACGTGGGATGGTATTTTCATAATTTCCTGAGAGAAGCGCCAATGGCTTAATTTCAGTATAGTAAGAAAAATACTGAGGCCAAAATTTAGCAACCTCCTATAGTAAAGACCTCCTATAGTCTGCACATAACAGTTGCTGTTCTGTTTTGACAAAAAAAAATAGTTGAGGTGAAGATTGATAAGTGCCATTACGAAGAGTTGACACCAACTTTTAGCAATCATATAGACCTTCTCCAAATAGCCTGACACTTCAGATCATCCAGTGGTGTGTTCATCACCACTGCAATTGAGTCTATCCACCTTGCTGCTCTTCTCTTTCTCAACACTTTTCCCTTCATTATGGATTTCTCAATGGAAATACAGTTCTTCACCTACTATGTCCAAAATATGATACTGTAACTTGTGCCTGCTCATTTGTGCCATGATTGAGAACTCTGCGTTGATTTGTTCTTTAGTCCATTTTCTTAAAAGTTTAGAACTGTCAAGTTGAAAATAGAATTAGTTTTGCAAAATTTAGATGTAAGCAAAAGCAGATATAATACTTGTAGATTCTGAAGCCAGGGAATTAAATTATGCTTAGACATACTTACGCTGGACTAGGATTTCCACTAGCCCCACTTAATGGAGACAATGGAAAGATTTTTATAAATTGTAAAAAAAATAAATAATGGGCACTGGATTGCTTTCCCTGTGTAGACAATACTGAGAAAAATAACAAAATTATCTGATTCATTATGAGATTCTTTGATATTCTTTTAATGCTCTGACAGTGAACACATTTTTTTCTTTTTCTTTTTTTGGGGGAGTGGAAGGAGAACCAAATATTGACATACAAAACTATTGAGTACTTGCAGATGAACAAGCTTATTGTAAGCTTAAAACATCCCCAGAGCATTCAGATATATTTACTTCAAGCTTCAGTGTTTGGGGTCACTGCATTTCCCAGCAGATGGGACTATGAATTATTAGAATCTCAAAGTTTTTCTCCAGAAGAAGCCAAGAGTTTCCATTCTCAAACCAACACAGACTTGTTAGTCCACCTCTGCCAATTAATGTATCATTATTTCTTGGCTTTATTGGACAAGTGGAATGCAAACCATGCAGGCTGCTCCAGCAAGCTGTCAAAAACATAGAGAATATTTGAAATTAACTGCTCAAAAAGATTTCCAGTCTACAACATTTTTGTAATGGTGTGTATAAAATGATTTTCAAATGACATTCTGATGAGCAAGCTAATTACATATATCAAGAATGTTCATCAGTTAGAAAAATCATACCTGACTTGGAGAAAGTATTTAAAGAATCCTCAGTAGTAGTTTTTCATAAAATAAGTCCAAGGGTCCTAGCCTAGTGTTCTTCAGGTTTTTTGTTACTGACTTGAATGAAGAGAAAACATCACAAAAGTTTGAACTAGATGTCTCAACATTGATTAATGATCACCAATTCTTCCATACTATCAATGAAAAGTGTTATGTAAAATTTCTCCAAGAGCTCATATCATAGCAAATTAGCAAGACAGAATCTTCAAAACAAAAGAAGACGAAAAAGGAGAACTATCAGATAGATAAAAAATTAATTTATTTTCTCCAAATTTAAGAGAATCTTAAGAGATCTAACTGAGGACCTCAACAAGATAATAGGAGAAAAAAGTTCACACTGCATCATCCAGGACAGAGGCACATGTTACTGTCAGAAAAATATGTCAGCTATACTAAAAAGAGAGAAAAAGAAATAAGAGAACACAGAGATAGTGTATACAGAGTAAACAGAAATGAGACTAAGTCCTGAAGAGCACACATAGTGTGATGGTATGTGGGAAAGACTTCAGCAGACTGGCCAAGAGATGCCAGCAAGATAAATGCTTATAGCTGAATAATGGGCAAGGCAAGAGACTCAAAAGGGACCCTCCCTAGTTTCTTGGGCTGTAAAGAAGATGGGAAAAACGTACTTTCAAGATTCTGTCAATGTAGCTTTACAATAAAGTAAAATTAGCTCATCTGATTGAAATTTCTATCCTGTAAGGATATTTTATAAAGTAAAAAGAAATTTTGCTCTGCAAGGCTGACACATAGAAACTGTAATAGGAAGGGTTGAGAAGAGAAACCCATTCAATTGGCTTATATAAAATGCAAATAATTTAATAGGTATTAATTATATATGAACCTCCTTTAGCTATTTCAAAAAGAAATGCCAATACAGATACTTTATGGATTTCAATTACTTCCATACTCTAGCTACTGGAATACATACAGACCTTTAAAGGTTAGCACTCCACGCCCATAACACAATTGTATATTAATTGTAGGTATGGTGAAAAATAGAGGTTAAAGACTGGGTTAACTATTTTTGAATATTCTTTAAAACTGTCCTGCTTCCGCATAGGGATAGCCTCCTCAAATCTTAATGATGGTTTTCAATTCACATGGAAGAAGACATTAATCTTCAAAATTAATATTTCTAAGGTTTTGTCTGTCCAACCTATATTAAGGCATTAATGGTGTGCACTATGTCACAACAGTAAATTCTAGACAGTAAGTGGAAGTCAGACCTAACAAGGTAACTAATCCATTATTCCAAAACAATGCAACATTCATAATAGTATCAGCAGCATATTGCTTGCAATTTAAAGAGATGTTACACTATGCACTTGAATGATTTCCTTTCTGCAATGTGAAAGATATAAGAACAAACAATACATATTATGACAACTGATATATATTTAAACAATGGCAGAAAGATATATCTAAATTTGTATGACAAGGAAAAAAACTAAAAGTTAAATATAAAATACTTCGTAATGCAAAGGAGCTAGGGGAATTGAACTACCTGATTTGAAACTGTATTTTGTAATCTGCTTAGTTTGGATGAAAAAGTGGGTTCTGCTGAGAAATAAAAAAATTAGAATTAGAAGAGCACAATTTTAAGTTTGGATGGCATGTTTTCTATGGTACAATAAAATTAAGCTTAATGTAGATTTTAAGAATCATTAGAAATGGTATAATAAGAATATGGAACAGATATAAACCCAGACTGTGCCCAAAACTGCCTTTATGGATCTCAGCACAAGAAGCATTTTACAGGAAAGCAGCAATATGTAAAGAAAAATGGACAATTTACTGAAAGTTGTTAGAACAGGAACATGAAGAATATAACATGAAATCAAGAGAGCTGTTGGGAAGAAAGGAACTGACAGAAACGAAAATAATTCTAATCTACTGCTTTAATGGTTCTATGTGATTACAAGAATTTCTCCTGAGCACTAAAGCTTTTAACCTTGAATTATAACTAATGATCCTCCTGGGGGATGCCTCTCCTTCACTTGATCATTGCAGTGACTCAAGGCTGATCCTCTTCTTCACACATGGTTCAGTCCTTGTTTCCCCCACAAGAGCAATTGGCTTCACAGGATTTAGTTTTCAATGGTTCTGTATGCATAGTTCAAGAGAAAGAATGTAGGTAATAGGACATCTGGAACTGAACAGCAGAAGACAGAATTTGAACTTGAATTTTGTATAAATAAATATGTAATTGCTAAAATATTTAAACTTTCCTTAAAATTTGAAAAGAAGAACAAGAGAAAGACTCTATGATAAAATGGACTAAGAACTTTGAACACACCATACTAATGGAACAGTAGGAAAATTTGTGGTTCGAAATATTGAAATGTCCATTATGTTATAACTTAAAATAGAATTTTTATAAAATGATGTACCACTGATATACTATATGACTCTAGATAAATTGTCTAAAATGTATAAAGATATTTCAAATTTATGTTGGAAATGTGGACAATATGAAGAATCATTCTATCATGGTTGGTGGATTCATAACAAAATCCAGTAATTTCTTGGTTCAAATACATTTAATGATATAAAGAATTTTAAAGTTTAACATTCAACTGAAACCAGAAATTTCTTGCTGGGATTAATGGACAATTAATTAGAAAAGAACCATGGAATATTATTTTTATATATGATATCTGCTGCGAGATACCATATGCGCAAAAATGAAAAAACTCAAATATCCACAAGGGAGGAATGGTTCGTGAATATGACAAAAATAGCAGACATGTAAAATTTAACTGATTAGAGAAAGGTCAACAACTGAGAAATAGTGATTGGAAACCCCTTATAGACTTTTTGCTGAAAAAAGAGAAAAACTTGTGATTTATGGGTCTGAAGATTAGAAAGATTAACATATGGAAAGAAGGAAATTATGATGTAACTTTAGAGAGAGGGAAAAGTAAAAATGTATCTGTAACTGTTGTCAAGGAGATCTTTATAATTTTTCTTTTTTTATTTCTATTTTTTTCTATTTTCCTTTTTTCACTATTTTGTTATTGTTCAGTCACTAAGTTGTGTCCGACTCTTTGAGACCCCATAGGTCACAGCAAACCAGGCCTCCCTATCCTCAGTTTGCCCAAATCTACACCCACAACCTCAATGTATTAATTATTTACTGTCTTTATTTTTTCTAATGATTTTTTGTTAAAATTTCTTAAATAAATATTATTTTTAGAAAGAGAAGGCATAAGAAGATCCCATATACAGAGCAAGTTGAAACTGTTGAGCATGTTTTTTTTAATATCCACTCTCAAGAGACATCTATAATATTCTAAACTCCCTGATTTTATTGAGTCAGCCAGGCATGTGGATTAGATGTATTGTAAAGCCACTGAATATTACAGTTTCTCAACAATATGCAAAATTGCTTCCTTTTCCATTGCAAGTTATAAAATTTGCCAGGAACCAAGTAAGAATTAGTTAACTCTGCAAATTTTGAGATATTACATAGACTTTTATAACTAAAGCCTCCCCACTCTGGCCTAAAATCCAAGTAGTTCTCAGACCCTTTTCCCAATTCATCCACACATCTCCTCACTCCCTTTCCCATCCTGAGGCATGCAACTTCCTACTGTCTTCCCCACTGACTGCATTGTGGGAATCCAGCAGGAAGTTGTCTCACATAATGACTAAAGCATTCACTTAACAGTGGCACCAGGACTGCCTAGATTATCATCGCTAATTAAAGCAGTCACGCTTTATGACCACATCACGATCCCAATTGTGATCGTAAGTCAAGCCATAAGTATGCTCCTAGTATGCTCCTAAACAAAGGGAAAACACCATGGATTCTTATCAGCATCAAATAGCTGCTATTATGTGAGACTAAATGAGATAAACAGAAGAAAAATCCTAAGTACTCTACTTAATTTTCTTTTTGCAAAAAGAAAAGACTTTTCAAGAATAACATTAAGAGCATTACTATGTTTAATTTTTTTTTCATATATTCTGATCAAGCGATCTTTATAGTGCTTAGTTTTCTATGAATGTCAAATTTTGAAACAAGCACAAATTATTTTAGTTTTTTCTGGTGTTTGTGTTCTTTTATTATTCCATTTCTTTATTAAAAAAGTGGCTTTACCAATCCTTAAACAATAGTTTAATAAACTATAATTATAGAAATGGTTGCATAAAGAAAAAGTAAAATTGTTATCTTCTCCACAAATAATCAAAACAGTGAAATAGTCAGACAACAGCAATGAAATTAGAGATGATGAGCTACCCGTGAGAACAGAACTTTTGAACCCACAGTAATAATGGTATCTTTGTGATATGAAGGAGAAGGGTGAAGAGATCAGATATCTAAGATCACATCACTATTTAGCTCTGCAACGTGCCTGTAACTAGGGCCTGCCATTACCTCAAGCTAAAATAAGAGAGAGTTTTGAAAAAAAATTAAATCAGAATTTAAGATACTTTCACTGTCTGTTTCAAACAAAACAGAAACAGTTTTCTCCAAAGCATTATGTACATTCTCAAATAATTACTCTCAAAAAATTAAAAATAAATAATGCAATAATTCAACAGTTAAAAATAAACTCTTCCTCAAAAAAAAATACAACTTCTTTAAAAGTAACATATCACCATTATCCTTTTAACATTACATATTGCATGAAAAGGAACAGTTCGTTTTGGTATTTAAATATTTTCCTTTATATGTTCCTAAATCCACATTTTTTTACATTTATATCCAATCTTTTCACCACGGAATGCAGACCTTGAAGTAAAAGACAAATTTAAAATGCAGCTGTAATATAGTCAGTTGCTCAAGATTATCTGGTTAGCTTCATAGGATAATGTTGGGTGACATGTATATTGTATTTCTATGAGGTGGGTTCTATAAAATACTACTTGATTTATGTTTTTAATTTTATCATCTTAAAATGCATAAAGACTTGAATAAAATATCTGAATCTGAAATGATTCAGATATTTTATTGACAAAACCATAGACATTTCAGAAGAAATAACATTTTTCAATGTTTGATTCTATTTTCTGCCCTTTAAACTGAACATTAATTATCCACAGTTTTTATTCTTTACTCTTTTCTACAAATATTCAAATACAGTCCTATATTCCTTTCACAGTAGTGGCAATCTTTTTACTTTCAGTCACATAACATAATCACACAGAGTGATTTATTCCCATTTAGCATGACTGTATTACTTCCTTCTTATGGAAACACTATTACCTTACATGACTAAAAATTATTACAGTGGTGCCTCACAAGACGAGATTAATCCGTTCCGGAAGAACGCTCTTAACGCGAAATTCTTGTATAGCGAAATGAGGTTTCCCATAGGAAACAATGGAAAGTCGGATAATCCGTTCCACGCCCCCAAA
>JANHZU010003063.1:81091-96588 GCA_032468055.1 Acrochordus granulatus | reverse complement strand
AAAAATTAAGGAAGTTCTTTAAAAATAGATAAATAACTACAAAGTGTAATTTGAATACCATTTCAAACAAAGGTAACAGCAATAGAAATAGTCAGACTTACATCTCGTCTGTTTCATAAGTCACATATGGGTGGCAATATAAATCAATTACATGAATAAATTAAATTTGTGTCTCTAATGTTTCTGCATATTAGCTTCTAGGAAATAAAGAAGGAAAAAACAAACAAATATGCATGGGCAAAGTATATAGATATACAGGTAGTCCTTGACTTATAATCACAATTAGGACCAGAATTTCCATTGTTAAGCAAGGCTGTTGTTAAGTGAGTTATGCCCAATGTTACAACCTTTCTTGGCATGGTTGTTAAGCGAATCCAGCTTTCCCCATTGACTTTGTTTGCCAGAAGACAGCTTTGGAAGAACACAAATGGCAATCGTGTGACCTCAGGATGCTGGTACCATTTGCCAGTTGCCAAATGCCTGAATTTTGATCATGTGACCATGGGGATGCCGCGATGGTCGTAAGTGTGAGGACCAGTTGTAACTCATTTTTTTCAGTGTCATTGTAGCTTTGAACAGGCACTAAAATGATTGTAACTTAAGGACTCCCTGTCTTGTTATCAGTGACTGCTAGAGCACATAGAAAGAACATTAATCTTGGTCTCTTCCTCTCTCTTTCCCAGCTAGCCACAACAAATTTGTTAATTTCTCACTACAATTAGCATGAAATACAGAAATTTGCTAGAAGCACTACAGTGTAGGGGTCAAACGTACTGTATTTAACCTCATTCATCTCACAAGAGAAAGATATGTATGTGGATAAGAGAAGAAAAGAATATACATAAATGGGTGTGCATATATTGTGTTCAAATCCATTGTGATGATATCCAATACAGCTTCCAAATTCCAATTTTCATTCTATATTCCATATCACATCTGGAAGTTTAATCTATTTAAAAGAAATAACAACTGTAGTAACATCTACTAAGTAAGACTTATGTAACTGCTTCACATAATAACTGAGCTATCAGTCTCAATTGTGGTTGCTAAACAAGGCCTACAGTAGTCCTTGATTTATGACCAGACACTTAGTGATTGGTTGAAGTTATGATGGGCCCAAAAAAGATACTTATACCAGATTCGAAGTTCCAATGACCAACCCCCAACCCAGACCACATTTACAGTGGTAACTGTCCCAGTAAATGTATGCAGTGTCCCAAAAACTTTTACAACTTTTTTTGCTGGAAACCAGCGTTAACTTCTGAGTTCTGGCAAATACACATCCACTGCGGACAATGGGCTTGCTAAACAACCACAATGTTCACCTAACAACTATGGATTTGTTTGATGACCATGGTGATTTGCTTAACAAACACTGCAAAAAAGTCATAAAAATGGGTTAGTCATTTAACGACCAGCATGACTTACAACCATAATTCTGGTCTCAATTATAGTCATAAACTGAGAACTACTTGTACCTCTATGGTAAACAAGTTCTTATTCATTGTGTTCACTACATGACTTTAAAGGTGGACACAGAAACATTATTACAATCATAACAGTTTTACATTATATGATTATGTCACTGTTTACTGTTTACATTCTCCTAATATAAAAGAAAATATATGCAGTTCAGACCAATCATTTATACATACATTGGAAAGGAAAAAAATAATGTATCTTGCCCAATTACCAATTATTTATTGCAACATCAGAGTTCAGAATTATGATTATCAATTGCATCAAGTTTGGGCAACAAACAAAGCTTTATTTCAATAGTCATATGCCTTACAAACCATCCAAACTAATCAGAAACAGAACAACAAAACTTAAAACTATTTTAACATTTCTTGGAATTGCCCCTGTCTTCTGTCTAGACCTGAATCACTTTTGACGAAGGATGCGTGTAACCTGATATAGAACTACTTGTTTCAATATTTACTTTGGAGTACCTTCAAAGTGAAACTAAAGTTTTACAATCAATTGGGTAAAAATAGTTAAAAAAAAGGTCAGTCAACCTGTTCATGTATTATAAAAGTGTTTCCTATTTGAAAAATTGACCTCTTTTTAATATAATATACTGGGCTTTATAGCAAGGCTTAAAAGAATGGGCTTTGAAAAATTCCTTGAAAATATTTCAAGTATTTACTAAAGTTTTAAATCTGGTGGGAATTTTTACATAACTGAAAATTGTTCTGTTCATTACTCATATGTCTCAGAATTGTAAATGTACTACATACAAACCTGATTAACTTTCTCCTTCTTAATAACATCTGTATGGTGTGTACAAATCAAAAGTAAGAGAAATCTGACGCAAGTATGTGACTATATTATTGGCTAGAGAGACTGTCTAGTAAACTTTGTATTAATCTTTGTCATACAAACATAAAAAGTCAGTTCATTTACACAGAATTAGTATATATCTTCATTACAGTCTACGGTTTTAAATCAGTATAGCCAATTCTTTTAGCTACACATCACATATGGTAAATCCAGCATTCTTCATACTTTAATAAGCATTCATAATGTTAAATATTTGTTTCACTTCCCAATGCCACATTAATCACCTTGTGAATATCAAACCAAAATGATACAATCATAGAATAAGCCTAAAATGTGAGATTGTGTCCCTTCCAAATATTGTACAATGTACAGAACCTGAAGACAAACTCTTGCAAAACATTCTCTTTGTGGCATCCTACAAACATTAAAAAAGAGCTTTTGCTGAATTGACCATATTGTTTGAGTTTGATCCTTGACTCTCCTAACTTATTCACCTTACTAAATAAAATTACTGCAATAAATAATAAAATTGCAGACTGCATTCAGTTAGCAGTGAATGTCTCTCTGAGAGAAGAGGTGGTATTCTCATCCTCAGAAAAGTCAGCGTTATGACCCTGCCATATTAGGTCATCACAACCCACTCATTACAGACAGCTACTGACCTTGCCTCCAATCTTCTATTTTTAGGGAAAATTAAAAATAATTAATAAATAAAATAAACTTAGTTACAAAGGGTCCTAAATGAAACAGATTGTCTGGATCTGTTTCAGTTGAGGTTCAAACCTGGGCATGGTAGAGAAAGTATATGGATTGTTCTTGTGGATGATCTGTGGTAAGACATTCTTGTTTTACTTGATCTCCCAGCTGCACTGAATGCCACTGCCTATAGTATGTTTTGAGCCACCTGCAGCCACCATCTCATTCTCTTCTGTATAAATCAAAGTTATGTATGCTTCTTCCCATGTTTGAGGCACTATCTTTCTTTCTTTGGGTTTGTTAATGATTCCAACAATTCCTCCTTAAGTTCTTTATAAGACTTGATGCCTTCCAAGTCTGATTTGTTTAATTGCCACTTTTGTTTCTTGGATATTTATAGGTTAACTTAGTATTTGTCTATGTTGGTTATTAAGTATTTAATTTAATTGCAAAGACTTTGCAATGTATTTATTCAATGGCTTCTTCATCAATATTAGCTCTAGAACATAGTTTCTTGAAAAAAGCTGCCAATTTTTCTATAACTTCCAATTTTATATGGAAATTATTCTATTTTATTATTACATATTTATTTATGTATCAGTTTAGTCAATTTTTTAATTCCTAATATTGTCTTTGCTTTTTTTCTGATCAGATATATTAAAAAATTTTCCTGGTTTATTCACATGTTCAAAATTCTTTTTTAGCAAATTTTTACTTTTCTAAAAAATTTCATTTCCAATAATTATTTTGTTTAACCTCTAATTATTTCATCAGTTGTCTTTTCTTGTTGGTTCTATTCATTTCTTTTAATTCTCTTCTTTTGGCATTTAGTTGCTCTTTCTGTTTCCTATATTCTCTTTTTTGTTTTACCACTAGTTTAATAAAAAGGTCCTTCATACATGCTTTACTTGTTTTCCAAATTGTAGTATCAGAAATTTTTGGTGTTCTATTTATTTTGAAGAACATTTTCAATTCCTCTTTGCATTTCTGTAGAACATTGTCATGGAATATCAACCTGTCATGGACATCCAATACTTATCAATTTTGGAGTATAACTAATGTCTTGCAAAGTAGAAATTATAATTTCAATTGGATGTTACTGTCTTTATGCACCTCTCAATGGCCAATTCATCTATTTACTGGAACACCTTTTGTGGAACCTTTACACCTTTCCTTCCTTGAAGTTATTTACCCATATATAGGTAAGGCCCACTCAATTTCATGAGTAGATTAAAAACACAGCAAGAATTACTTAGTGAAGGCAAGAACATAAGATGCTTAATGTACCCACACATAGCTGGATGAATCAATTCTGACCCCGAAATGAAGACAGGCTTCTAAGAAAAATGGCAGAATTTGAAATGCTCATATAGAATCAATACTACCTACCAAGGTTGGTCATATCAGATGTGTCTCAGATATGTGATACAAATAATAAACTTATTATTAACATAATAAGATAACATGGATGCAAAACTTTAACAACAATCTTTTTAAGCAACAATCTTTAATGCAATAATGGGAATAATTACAGAACAAATTATCGAAGAAATCTATAAAATTTACCACATTATAACATAAAAGAAAACTGGTACAAAACATTTTATAGATGATACAGAACTCCATCAATAATTGTCAAGAGAGCCAAATCATATAGAAATAAATGCTGGAAATTAGTGAGACAGAAGGAACAATTTAACATTTTTTAGACATAAAAAATTCAAAAGTACTAGAAATAAATACACAACACTATTCAGAGAATTTTAGAAATCAAATTTTAAATGAAAGCTCAATTCTTCTGTACTTGGCATAATTCTAAAACACACTAACAAAAATATCACAGATTACTAAATATACTATATATTCACAGTTGCAAGAATAAAGTTAGCACAAAATTGGAAAAGAGGTATGTTAACAATGATATACTGGAAACTTAAGCTGGAAGAATATGCAGTAATGGCAAAATTAAAAGCATACATCCAGAAGTTTAACCCAATTTAAGCAGTAATGGCTTCCATATACATTTTATATTAAGCAGCAAGTCAAATATAAACATATGGACTATAATTTTAAGGGGAAAAGTAACTACAGAACTGAAATTAGAAATTCACAAATATAATGGTTTATAAATACTGTACATCAGCCAGTGCGTACAACAAAGAGGAAGTTAGAAACTAAATATTTATGATATTTTTTCTTTTGTATTTTTAATAAAAAATGGAGATTTTGGCACTTAGATCTGGCATTCAAATCCTTTCTTATATTGTTAAAATAACATATTGTTTTAAGTTTAATTTCTTATCAATAACGTAGTGAGCATTAACTGCACAATCTTAATTATTCCTTTGTACACTTAGTATTATATTTCTACATCACTTTTTTCCTTTTCTTTTTATTTCTTCTTGTTCTTTTTCTTCTGTTAAAAAAATCAAGAAATAATTTTAAAAAATTATTTTTAACTAAAAAAATGGTGCCAGGATATTAGTACTTCCCAGTGTGCATCAGCTAGTCTGTAATAATAATAATACTTTACCAATTAGCCATAAAGCATATCAAAATACTACATAACAATAAGAATATGGTAATAAACAGAATAATAAGACGATGGTAATAAACAGAATAAAAGGCAGAAATAGAAGGAAATACAAATCATATTTCTGTATCATCCCTACAACTGCAAACGGCAATCACATGACTGGGGCAATGCAACCATTGTTAAGTGGCAAGCATCCAGACTGTGATCACATGACCATGGTGGTTGTTTGCTGGGATGGCTGGAAGTTTGACTGCTCCTAAGTTCCACTTGTTCAGCGCCACTGTAACTTGAACAGTCACTTGGTGAGCAATCATTAAATGAGTCATATATCAACTACCTATACACAGTTTTCAATTATACTGTTTTGTTTAGATATAGGTCATGTTATATATAACAATCGGGTTCTGAAATATGTTGTTTCAATGTATGGATCCAAATATACTGTTCATCTAAAGTGTGATCCAAGATATTGCTCTCCCTTTTTTACCTTGTTGGAATTCAAATCATACATGAGCTATTTATTTCTGGAGTTCAAAAAATTCATGTATTTTTCTCATAGTGAACTTGGTTACATCTTCCATATTTAGCTATTATGTCCAGCTGTTCAAATCTCATTTGAGTAAATATCTCAAAATGCTTGGGCATTTCTATATTCAACTATTTTTCAATATGGAAGATGCATTTATAGCCGCTCATCCATTTCAATATTCCAGGTTTACAGAGGGTAGCTATAACTCTCTAAATTCTCTATCCAAAGTTCTTTGTGACATGTGAGCTGTTCTGTGTTTTGAGGCAATTTTGAGAGGAGCCTCAGTTATCTATTTTATTTTTATGCTGTATCTTTTATGACTTCTATGTTATTTTGTGTGTTTTCTTAAGTCACTATCTTTTGTTAAGATGGGCAGCTATATAAATTTGTTAAATGAATAAGCTGAGCATTGGAACTTATGTCAAATATGATGATGATCAGATCAAGGAGCTGTCAGTGACACATAATTATCACATTCAAAAGAATCAGCACAACCCGCCATTAGCAATGAATGGGGAAAGTTCCTTGACTTAAATGTTAGGGGACAAAATTTGAGGAAGAGGATGTTAATAGTCTAATTTGGAATAGCAGGATGCCTTGAATGCTTCTGGATGCAAATTGCCCCAAGCTAGCCCTACATAATGCAGTTTACAGATAGTCTTTGATTAACAACCACTTGTTCACTGACCAAACTTGCAATAGAACTGAACAGGTGGTATTTATGACCAATCCATAGAATTCTGGCAATTGCAGTCCCTCCCCCCCATGGTCACATGTTTGTAATGGCGAGCTTAGAAAGTGACCTGAATTTCCAATTATTGCAATGTTCCGTGGTCAAGTGATCATGATTTGTGATTTTCCCTGCCGGCTTCCCACAAAGTCAGTGAGGAAGTCAGCAGAAAGCTGGAAATTGTGATCATATGAAGTCCTCACTAAACAATCTGCAATAATATACTTCAACGATATAACTGGGGACTACTGGAACTGCTACTGCTAAGTGTGATGTCATGCTTTATGGCAATATTACTTAGCGATGATGATTTTGGTCCCAATTCCTGTTGTTAAACAAGGATTGACTATAATTATTTAAGCTGAAGTTCATCAAAACATGAAGAACTGTCTCTGTGTATGTAAGGTCCCATTTGACAAAAACGACATTAAAATATAAAAGCCAACCAATTAAAATATATCAATAAAATATACAGGCTAAAACTGCTGTAGAAACTAATGTTAATACCACTCTCATCTATTCTGAGTAATTCACTTAAATTAGGAAAAAACATATTTTTTATTTATTACATTTATACAGCTGCCCAATTCACATGATTATGACTCCAGGAGGTGAACATCAAATAAAACCACACAAAAAAAGGCAATATAACAAATAAAAACCATACATCATCCCAAAAATGAAATCCATAAACCAACATATCAAGAATATATAGGAAGAGTTTGCCAATTGTTTACTGCATTTCCCAGAAGACAGGCTCATCTATTGTCCTGGCTTGGCCCAGTATTTTCTTGAAAAGCCTTGTTTAAAATCTGAATCTCCATTCTTCCTATTTTGCACAATTCATTCTTTCACACTGAACAAGTCATCCTCTCTGTCTCAGGTTTACAAGCGAAACACCGTGCAGAGGTGTTTAACCTTTTCACAGGCATTTAATCAGTTTCCAGTTGATCTGATTTACTCAACTTCTCATCCTGCCAAACTTGCTAGTTGTGAAAAAACTAAAGTACTGGAGAAGAAAAGCAGCAAGTTTCATGTGTTTGTTTTGAAAACAGTCTCTGGTAAAGCCACTAGCCTGATTATTATCATAAAATCTTTGAAGACCAACATTAATGGCTGACAACTATATTCCCACTGTGGCAGCTCAAGTTAACATAGGCAGAATATCCATCAAAACAATTTCAGTTTTTAAATATCTGGAATCAATTAGATGAGGGGGAAGTTTCCAGAAGGCCACCCATTAATAAACACAAAATAATCTGTGTCTGCTGTCTTGTTTGTGATAATTTTTTTATTGCTACCTCAGTTTCAGATGTCACAGTAATTACTTCCACATTCTGATTAAAACACAAATTGAAGCCACATGTTAAAAGTCTCATCAAAAGTGCAGGGGTAAGCATAATTTTTAGCTACTGAAACTCTTGACAGCTAAGAAAAGTGCTGCCTCATTAACTATTTTTTTAATTACTCAGCCAACTTAGTTTCGAGGTTTCATTATCCTGAAGCAATAAGCCATTGTAATGGCTCCTAATGGAATTCTTTCAAAAGAAAATTAGCTAACCCTTCAATGAAAATAACACAAGGCTCTGAAAGCAATAATTATAAGATTAAGACATCTAGTAAAGACAGCCAGTTCTACTGATATAAACAAAAAAACCCAACAAATTTCTCTTCATTATTCATTCTTTTTTTTACTACAAATTACCCAAAGTTTTAGGTTTAAGATGGTAACAACTATTTTGTGTTAGAGAAAAGGAAATAACAGCCATTCTGTCCAGGGCCTCAGGACAAAAATGATGGGTAGCAAGAACTAAGTAGTATGTATCTCTCTCTGATTCAGTTGCAGCAGAGAATTTTCAAATATACTAGGCAGGCTTTTATCAGATGGTTTTTCATGACCTTCCTACAAGTAGCTAAATATTTCCATTGGTGATGGCTGGGGAGATATGCATAAGGAGGAAAAATTAATTCAATGTATATTCTAATACACATCCACAACTAGTTTATATTTGTTAAATTAATGCAACCAAGCCAATACAATTTAATTAAGCAAAATGCAATTATTGATCATTTGCATTTTTTGAATTAATGAGTCTATTAGAAACAGTATTTATGATTTGATTTGTTGTGTGAAATTGCTTGCAAAAATGTATGTTAGGAGAATCAGACATGAAAATGTGTGATTTTCACAAAAATGTTTGTATGACATTAAAAAGAAAAAAATGATTACTGTCCAATTGTCAGCCTTCCTTCTTCTGACTAATTTTCTACTTCTTTGATATCAACTCCACCTTTCCTTGAAGCGTTTTTTGTCTATAATGAACTATCTGAAGATTTAATTAATTATTAAAATCCATGAGCTTTGGTATCTCTATTCATATTATGTTTGTGAAATGGAAGGAACTACAATTCAGCAACATTCTAGATTCAGAGGTAGGTATCATCACCTGTCCATCTCACCTAGAAAGTCATTCTTCTGTACTGGTGTCTTGATCGCTTACATACTAAACTGATACAGTATTTGCATTTAATATTTAATCCCTTTTTTATTTTTAACAGTACCACATCTCACATTTACAATAAGGTATGGTATTCATCTACGACAGCAATGAAGAACATAATTACTATCAGTTAATGTCAATGATGCTTTTAAACTGCATGTTGTATTCATTGTTAAGGTTCTTTCATAACTAAACTATTCCAAGCTCTCCAGAGCTTCTGAACAATTTTAATAGAACATTTAAGAGAAACATTGAATATAGTGATAATCATATGTTAGAGAAAAAATCCAGGTACCAAAATTACACTGTGTCAAATGTTTAAACAATTTGTAATAGTTTTATGTACTACATCTAATAAATGTGTTCCTATACAAGTCTACATCAAAACATTAGCAATGCATAAAAGCAGTAACTTCCTCCCAATTTTATTCTAGTTCTTATCAGAATTCAGAAGAGGTTTTATATCCCTACCCAAGATTAAAAAACCTCAATTCCTAGCTATTCTTCATCACATTTACAGAAAAAGTATAATATTTTGGCATTTTATTCAATTTTATTTTCTGAGAACTGGTAAAGGGGGAATCAATTCTTCGTACAAGTACATGGTACATATTTCCCTCAACAGCTCACTTGGTTTACTGGAATGATTTATAAAAGCAGAGAATCCCCTAGTATAGTACATGATCAGCACAATCTCATATGCTGCAATGTTATATTAAATTGCTCCATTTCTAACATCACTATTTCTTTCTGAGGGAGACAGCTTGAGAAGGATAAATAAATCCTGCTTCAAATTTCTAAATTTATATGATGCATCTTAGATCTCAAAAAACAAGATGCAAATTAGCAACTAGCTCTGAGATGCATCAAATAGTTTCTATACAAAAAAGAAAGAGATTGTGTTATATTTATGAAATGAATGGGATACGCTGCACAACTAAGCTTTAAATTCTTAATGAAACAAACAAATTATTTTAAAGAATTTCAGGGATAGGTTAAGATAAAATTAAATATCAACATAATAATGTATGTTAATACTTTTATAACAATTATTCAAAACAAGAATCTTCAAATAAACTCAAATTAAATTGAGTGGAATCTAGATTCTTTTTTTTCCTATGTAAGATGAAGGCTTGTTTTTCCTAAACAGAACAATTACAAGGGAGTTTATTTTAAGCCAGTCTCCTTGAAAATGGAACTGCCTTCCATCAAGGTTGACGTTTACAGTCTTTGGTAGAGTCAGCCTTTCCCCATTAGAACAACTAATTAAAACCCAAGGAGTTTATCACTGAGGACACAAGATCTTTAAATGGTCAACTTCCCCCATCTAACAATTCAAAGACTGTTTATATAACAGGCCTGCAGTCCTGAAGTTTCAAATTCAGCATTTTATAATAATTTTAAAAAACCCACTTTGTGACTGAAATTGTCAATTTTTGAAACTCAGTACAACATTGGGAGTGACATTTTCTGTACTAAAATTGAGAACAAAATTCAGGATTATATCCCAGAATGTTTACTTTAGAGGCTCTAAAGAGTGCATATGGCATGCTTCAGTCGAAATATTTTAAAATAAGCATAGAAGAGAATACATTTAGCTTAGGGTTGAACTGTGGAGTCCTTGGTGCTCTCTGGGCTTGGTTGTTTGGTTGCAGACATTTCATTACCCAACTATATAACATCCTCAGTATACTAATAATTTATTAAATTTACATGCTATCTGATTCCCAGTGACTCTGGATGGCTTAAAATTGTTAAAACATAGAAAAACAAAGAATACAAAAAACACAAAAACAGTGCAAGACCAAAGAACAACAATGGCAAAAGAAAATAAACCCAGAGAGGAATTCTAGAAGTTGGTCCACACTAAGTTTGAAGATGGTTGGCTCTCTAAATTTTGTTGGAAGAAGGAAGGAACTAAGCACACACAATGACATTTACATGTTTGTCTCTGCACGAGAAACAAACTGCAAGGGAATTGGCAATTTACACAGGAAGCAAGAAACCCAGTGACTGTATGCCTCTTTGTTAGGAAGGAAAGGATGAAGTAATATCATCAGTGAAGAGATGTGCTAGAACTAATTTTATTCCAGTGAAGACTGGTTAGAAAAAGGAAACTCAAAGCAGGAAATCGGGTAGACATGCAATAGATTCTATTAAAGATGGAAAACGTCTGGCTTCAAATTTTATTTCAAGCTAGTTGTTCCCAAGCAAAAACTAGCTTAGTAATTATCTTTATTTACAAAATAATAGAAAATTGTCAAGGAACAATTTGCACGTATCGTAACTAAAATAAGATCCCAGCTAATCTAAATAAAAGCTTACAATCATGTACATTAGCACAGCATCTTGCAAGACAATTAGAAAGGTTCAGAATGAAATTTCAATGCACTAAGAATTGCAAAACGTTTAGGGGAAAAACCTGTAAAACAAGAGGGGGGGAGAGGACTTTTCCTATTTTCTCTCTGAACATTTGTAAAATCCTGGAGAGATAGAATGTTTTTCCCCATTTTTCCTGAACACTGATGTCTGTAAGAGAAAGTGAATAGTAACAGGACCTACTCTAAGTTGCATCAGTCTAATAATTTTATTCAGTGCAGACATTCGAAACATATATCTGGATTCCCATGTAAGAATAAATAATCTAAAACTTAATACAGAAAAGATGGAGATGCTGGTTTTGGAAGGTCTAAGTAAAGTTCTTGAGAAGTTCTTCAGAATTCATTATCTATTGATAAGTATATTGAGTATTGGGCAAAGCTTTTTGTGGGATAGTTTTTCTCTCATTGTTTCTACTTGCCCTAACAAAAAGGGCATGTTCCAGGTCCCTAAATGTTTGAACTAGGAGGGTAGACAAATTCTGCTGTTGATTTTTTTTATGATTGGAATGTTTTATTTGCAGCAGGCACTATGGCTAGCATTTATAATTGTTACAATAGTTTAAGAGTGGTGGGCATGTAAGTTATTTAAATAAAGTAAAATGGACAAATACATTTTAGGATCTTATAGTTCTTATGGAACCAACTTATAACATCTATTCTATTGGGTCCATAGTCATTATGAAGGAATCTATACCATTCTATGAATTCTGTTGGTTGCATACAAAAGAAGGAAGAAGGATGTATCTTATCTTCAAATTAGTACATGGGAAAATCCAATGATAGTCCAGAAAGACAGAGGAATAGCTCAGAGGAGAATAAAGGAAGCATTCAACCATCTTAGCACAACATTTCTGGAAATGAATTGGAAATGATTATAGATGAAGTGGCTAAACAGGGCTCCATACTTTCCATGGGGAAACTCCTCATCATACAAGGCAGCTAGTTCCTATTGTTTCTTTTCAAATCTCAGTAAATGTCATATTCTAAAACAGCATTATCTTATTACCTGTTCCTCCTTCACCATCGCAGAACTTGGGGAAAAGATAGAAAATACTTTTTCCAGCCTCTCTACCTCCTTTTCTCCACTGCACTGATACTTTTCCATTGTTTTCTTTCTAGGGATAAGACAGCTATCTTCTAAGCCAGGCATACCCAACCTAGTAACTTTAAAGTGTGTGGACTTCATAGCTGGCTAAGGAATTCTGGGAGTTGAAGTTTGCAATCTTAAAGGTACCAAGGTTGGACATCCCTGTCCTAAGCTATATGCTCAATCTCTTCAATACTAAATTTTAGGGAAAAATTTAGGGAAGCCCACTTCCCCTTTATCTCACATCCAAGACATCCAAGATGCAATTTTATGAAAGTAGCAATAGAAAAAAATGGAAACAAGCTATTGGAGTTGGTTTTCTAAACAGTGGCTTCATCTTCAAGTCCATTGTTATCACCTCAAAGAAAAACTTTCCATTCAGGTGATATATGTTTATCACTCGCATCTGGGCTACTAAGAAATAGTTGATGAATCGGGCTAATAATCTAATGAAATTTTTGTGTCATTTTTACAATTGGAATGAGAAAACTGGTTTTGTGTGCAACAGCCACTGTTTAGAAAACCAACTCAAATAGCTTGTTTCCATTTTTTTCTATTGCCACTTTCATAAAATTGCATCTTAGGACAAGCCTGTGACTGTTTCATCTACTATCATTTTTTTCTTGCTATACTCCTTAATAATGTTTCTGTTATTAACATTAATTCAGTATAAATTTATGAATAAAAAGTTTTGCCTAATTGTTAATACCCTTAAAACCTATATTAACTGATTAATATAGCAATAGAAGGCATGTAAATTTCTTTTATTGCAAATAAAATAACTCCCAAATTGTAGCACTTTGTTTCTATTTTGGTTGGAAAGTGTTAGGCACAAGCAACCAGATCCACATATATAGAGTTCAAGCTTACTACTTTATTGTACTTTGCCTATGTTACAAGAATCTCCCTAGACTGCTTCTCTTCCCTTGGGAACAGATAAATAATGTCCCATAGAGCTTGAGGAAGGTTAATCTTGGATCTCTTAAGGCTCCATAACGATTCAAGGCTAATTCCCCCTTTGAGTCCTCCTGCCTGCCTGGCTGGGTGTTTTCCAACACTCCAAAAAAGAGTTGTTTTAGAGGGTAATTGGAGACACTTAAAGACTGAAAAGTACCAGTGGTGGGCACTGATTACAGCACCATGGAAAGCTCCAAAGAACTCATCAAAGACTGTAGGCAAGCTGAGCTCCAATCAACTGACTGAAGATAGTGAATATTTAAAACAGCACATTTCAAAGTGAGCATTTCTCCAAGCTTCATTGGCCTTCTACTCAGTAAGAGTGACAGACTGAGAAGTTCTTGACTCCTCTGGCAAGTCAGGCTTTGGAGAGTGTAACTGCAAAGGACATGGCTTAGATCCTGCAGACTCTCATCACTTTGTATCAATCCAGGTCCTGAAATCGCAATGTCAAGAATCTGAGATTTGGCCGATCTATTTTCCTTCAACTCTAGTCATAAGGTATCTTTTACCAGCATAGAATGGTATGTCAGTTACAACCTGTTACAGAAGGACAATTTAGCCATATAATTCAGTACACTACATGGAAGATACCAAGATCCATACTGTGTTATATGCAAGAGTGTCTTTGAAAATAATATCAAAATTTCAACAAATTCCAAATACAACTGCTATCTTACAGAACACTAAGGAACAACAAACACAAATTACACCTTGCTAAAAGAGCTATAAAATATCTCATTTTCCTTCCAAGCAAAATTCAAAGCTCTGGTAAAAGTCCTTAGATGGATTGAATCCAGAATATCTCAGTTAGCAAATTCTCCCATATGATGGCTTTTCACATTTCAGTGATATCAAAACAAAAGCTATGTTGTTCTCACAGTGAAGGACACTTCTCAACTTTCTTCTCAATGAAGTCTATCTGGCCAGACCAGTCTATGATCTGTAAAAATTTGATTTTCCTTTCTGCTGCAGAATTTTCAAGAAATGTATTGTTTTGCAAGAAGTTATCCATTTTATATGAGAGCTTTGGTAAATGTATTCCAACTTTTATGTTATAGGTTTAATTGTTACTTGTTTTGGAAACTCATCATGGCAGAATATGTCCACAATGCAATAGGAGTAATATCAAAATTAAATAACAAAACATACCTATTCAACCTAAATCATTGCTCAAGCATGCTTTCAACATATTTAAAGTTGATCAGAAAATCTAGCATGTTTTGTTTGCTCATATTCACAACACACAATTTAGTATAACAATCAGCACAGAGACATAAAATACAGTGGTACCTTACAAGATGAGCATCTCACAAGACGAGCAAAAAAGATTTAATAAAATTTATTCCACTAGATGAGCCATGACTCACAAGACAAGCAAACTTTGCACGATACCTTACACATCATCAGTCAGCATGCTCTGCATTTCCCGTTCAGGAAATGCCACATGGTTTACTCCATTTCTGTACAGATGGCAAGCGCGCATGCATTCTGCTGACGCTGCTGTGTGGCTTACTCCATTGCCGTACAGGCAGCAAGCACGCACGCGTTCTGCCTATGCTGCCGCGTAGCTTACTCCATTACTGTGCGTGTGACTGACCTTGCCAGAATGTATGGCAGGTCGACATTCCTGATTGCAAGATGAGCACTGCATGATGAGCTCACGTGGGAAATCTCACAACGGAGCCGGCGGTTCTCTTCTCTCGCTGCATAAACAGCATAAATTAAGTGAAAGGTGTTCAAGAGAAGGAACTCCCAAGACTTCAGACTCCAGATTCTCTCTCCAGGCAGTCCCCT
>JANHZU010003063.1:68803-80991 GCA_032468055.1 Acrochordus granulatus | reverse complement strand
AGCAGATCCATAAGTGCTGGTTAGTTTGTTCTATTTCTGCTTTATTTTGTGTGTTAATCATTGTTACTTGTTTCAGAAGTTAGGGACAATCATTTCTACATCAAATTCTGGCAAAAATGATTTTTTTAGTGAATATTTTGGGGGGCGTGGAATGGATCATCCGATTTTCCATTGTTTCCTATGGGAAATCTCGTTTCACTTTTAGAGCATTTCACACTAAGAGTGTTATTCTGGAACAGATCAGTCTCGTCTTGTGAGGCACCACTGTATTATATTGAATATTGTAGTTTGGCACATAGCACATGTTGTACCTTTAAAAAGGCCTTGACATACATTCCAGTTTGCTTTTCTCCCTCCTCCATCACATGCATGTTGTACATTCATTCACAGGAAAATATAATAAGAACACTCAAAAGAACCTCTTTTGGAGCATAAGCATTGTAAGATTTAAAATCTAAAAACTATTCCAGGAAAACTAAAGAGAGGCAAGGCTGCCCTGCGTAAAAACAAAGGAGAGATGAAATCTTGAATAATTTCTCTGGCTCCTGTCAGAATTGTTGTGCTGAAATGACAGATGAGGTATCCTAGGGCTAACATGCCAAAGCCAATTAGCCATGTCAATCCACAAATGCACCAGCTGCCTAGATCTAACATTATTAGTGTATGATTTTTAAAACTGAACACATCAGCAAAGTTAAGAGTTCACATAACTCCTAATTCTAAAACTTGTCTCAGAAAGATTTACTGTGGAATGGCAGCAACAACCTTAGACTCTGGCCCTTGAGAAGGCAACAGTAGTGCTATTCATTTTCTGTAATTTGATTATACCATGAAATGTTAATCAAATTAGTTTATATTACAAGCCTCAAAAAATTCTGGATTATCAAGTAATTTTTTTGCTTATGTCTCATAATTTTTTCTTATTTTAAGAATATCAATTCATGGTAGTATTATCCTTGCTCTATTCCAAACTGCTTATTCCACAAAATACTAGATGTTTAATGTATACATGGCTAACCATTGAGGGCATCAGTTTTCAAAGAGTAAAATGACTTTTCGGGCAGCATACTGAACTTTTTCAAGCTAACATAAAACATGTTTGCTTTGTAATTGCTTTAAAAAAGTGCATTTCATTTTTACAGAAGTTTGCAGCATTGTTGAGCTCTTTTCAAAGTTACCAAAATAGTTGAGAATGAAGTTAGAGAGACCAAAGTGACTTACTGCTTGCCTAAAATGTAACTCAATAGAAATAAAAAACAGTTAATGAACTAAGATCAATTTATTTTAGCCACAAATCATGCCTATTTATGGCTTTAAACAGGCATTTATAATATGCATTAACTTCTTGATGGTTGCCAGAACTTCAGGAAATCAAAATTCATCTTTTACTATTAAGCAAATTTCATCATGTTGTCTCTTTTATAAGCTCTTTTCTTAAGTTTAATTTGAGAAATTCTTTGCAACATTAATCAGTTTCATTGAAACATCCTCAATGTGGATACACTTGGAACACATTTATTCTTTTTCAGTGTATACCTAAACTTCATTATTGTTATTAATTTTATGGTTATGGCTCTGGACTAGGACTTATTATATCTAACTCTATCATTGAGATACCAGACTAGAAATAGGAAGACCCAGGTTCTAGTCTACTATCAGCTGTAACAGTAGAAGCTCACTGGAAATCTTTGGACCAGTCACTCCCTCTCTCAACAATTTTTTCAAAACCTAACAGGTGGAGCAAAAAATGAAACATTAAGGTTTTATTTAGTTTAAGAGCATCATACATCCAACTTCACAGAATTACAGGTAGTCCTTGATTTACAACTAATCATTTAACAACCATTTGAAGTTATGATGGAATGATGACCATCATAAAATAACACATTGCTCATCCCCATGGTCACATGACTGCATTTTGTGTGGCTGGCAATCAGCTCACATTTACAACCAGTTGCAGTGGTCAAATTACAACTTTTGTAATGATTTACAACTTTTTTGCTGGCTTCCAGTGTTTTTGCCAGTTTTCAGCAAAAAAAGGCCATCCAGGAAACTGGATTTGCTTAACAACTGCATGATTTGCTTAAAAACCACATGCTTCAGCTTATGACTATGTGATTTGCTTAATGACCACTGTAAAATTTTTGAAAAATCAAGTCTGGTCACATGGGTAACTTGTCTTATGACCACAACAACTTACAACTAAAATTCCAGTCCCAGTTGTGGTTATAAGTTGAGTACTACCTGAAATGCTCTGAGGATAACATCCACCCCAAAAAAAGCCAATCCGTTCAGTTGTATCAAATCAAAATACATTTCCTTGACAGTGTTTCATATCAAAAATAATACAGTACTACAATCAATTCTATGTTAATATGAAAAAAAACCCTTTCAATACATTTCATAGGAGTCTGAAACTGTATTAGTGGCTATGTCACTTGCTATAATATGAATAGCCTGGGAATATCTAGTCAAGAGAAGCATTTCTATGTACCATGGAAAATAAATTATTTACACATTTACAAAGTTTAGTAGAATGTTAAATATGCATTGTTAAATACGTTATCTTGAAAAATATTACAAATTTGAGGATATAATTTAATAGTATATCATTAGATCAAAAAAACATGGATCCAAAGTTTGATTCCTTTCTTATTTTATGGTGTCTACCTAGGACCTACCAGGTGACACTACTCTGCCATATCTAGTGAAATGGGCAAAAACCATTAGCAATAGGCATTCCCACAAGCAAAACCCCCTTGTAGGGCTTTAAACCTACAAAACTGATCTAACGTGTGACCCCCACCATGTGTTGGGCCAATAACCTGGACCATGGCCAGGGTAGCCATGAACTACTAAGCTTTCCCTTACTCCAGCCCCAAGGAAAATAGGTTGAAATCTCCCAGCACTATATCCCAGCCTGGGGAACTCCACTATCAGCTCAGCCATGGAGTCAAGCAGGTTTGGCTTGATATCTTCTGTATCATAGGTTGGTAGCAAGCAGCAAACCCATCTGATTCCTACAGCTCAGCTTCAGAAAGGGGATTGAAACAGTATCTTGGAAGCCTGCAAAGCTCCCTGATTAGCGTCAAAAGCATTAGATAGTAATCACATAATGTTAGAAAGTAGTAAAATGCTGCCTTCTCCATCCATTATTTATTCTTCAACTACGATCCTCTACAATTTAAAACTGCAATACCTATTGCATATTGAGAATGATCTATAAAAGCCATTTAGGGAATGTATGAGCCCATCCCTTTTTAATTTATTGAATACTTCCCTTCCTTATCTATATCAATTTGGAAACCCTAAGTACAATTCTTATTTCATGCTATAAAAAAGAATGCCATTACATGTTAATATGGAATCCATGGACCCAAAAAAAGACATGATGTATCCAATTTAATCCTCTCATTAAAAGGTGAAATAAAATTCTGTTTAGCAGTGTTCAAATATTATGTAACCCATTTCATAACACCTGGATTGTGGCATGGTAGAAATGTGGACAATAACTAAACAAATTAATTGTTTAATAATAAATTTATCAGGGAGGGAGGAAGGAAGGGGAAAAAATTATACTGATCAGCTTAGTGAAATATACAGATTTTTAATGAAAGCAGATTAAGAAAATGAAAAGGGAAAGCAAAGAGAGAGCAGGAAAAGTAATATAAAGCATATTCAAAATGAAGTTTTTCCAAGGCAAATCAAAACATTCTAAAATTACAGATTTAAAAATGTAAAAAACTAAGGGAAAAAACACTTTGTGTAAATAATAAAAACAGGCAGTACATATAAATTTGTTTAAAAGTTCCCTTACTTAGCGAACAATTTATTATTATAAGACAACTGGTGACCACAACTTTTCTTTGAAGGAACTATCTCCTAAAATTCCAAACTTGGGTAAATTTATTAATTCCTAACATGGGCACATGTTTTTGTTTCAGTCATTACATTAACTTTATTCCTTGTTCTTTGTTTTATAAAAGTTCAATATTATTCTTTATATTTTATTAAATGTTTTTAACTGTAACCTATAGCTTCCCTGTTTTCTTTTTTCTTTTTTTTCTTTTGGTTTAAATGCTCAATTTTTGGGATTTTTTTTTCTTTGATGCACTTCCTCATTTACCTTCTGGGCCTCTTACTTTCGAGAGTGATCTTAGGCTATTTTCCTACCTATTAGACAAAAATAACTGCTGTGATCACATTTCATTTTCATTTTCTAGCTGGAATCTGAGGTTCTCTTTGATCCCAATATATCTTTAGAGGGATCATCATATATACATATATGTTACCAATACATCCCTTTTCTTACTATCTTAAAAATGTCTTGCAGTCAACATGTGCCATCCAAAATAGATTTGGAATGACTTGTGAATGTTTGTGCAGCCTCCAATACCAGCTACTATCATTTTCAGTTCCCTGGTATTACAGAAATGTTGATTCATTGATTGCAACTGGTACAGATTCTACAGCCCACATTCCTCGCTACGTTAGATCTAGTATTGCTTTACATGTATCTTTTTGTACCAGCTCCTAGAAAGATCATTGGCTGTTTTATTAAAACTAAAGATCAGATGCATCTACCTACCTCAAGAATGAGGAACCTGTGTTGGCCCAAGTAACTCCTAGTAGTCCCAAGCACCATAACAAATGAAGGAAAGATATCAGGAGTCATCAATCAGCAACATCTGGAGCATCATAGGTTCCCCAATGCAGACCTTGATACTTGTAGAAATATAAATCTTTTAAAAGCAACCATTTCTTGAACTAACAAGATCTTCCTAAATACAATGGCAAGGTACCCAATCCAAATTCAGGACCTTGATATTTATTATCTATGACCACTTGATAATCACACAAAAACCCCACAGTAACAAAGATACTATACTACTAAAGCTTGACCACAGACAAATATTTTCAACATGATTCTGAAATGGACTTGACTGAAAAGGCCACATTTCTATATTTTATTGTATCTAAGGGTACTGCAGAGAAAATCTGTATAATGATGGAAGTAACAATGGAGTAAAGTAACAGAGTGACTTTGGCACAGTCTCTGTCTCTCAGCACAACCTACCCCATAAGATTGCTGTGGCCAAGAAAAAGTGAAAGAAAGAATATTATGTCCACATTCTTTGGCTTCTAGAGGAAATAAAAAATATACACTGAACAAATAAAAAAATAAACATCTTGTGATGCATATATTAAACTCAGATTTTATGTTAGAAATAGTTCAAAAAAAATAAAATATTTTTATTGTATTACATGAACAAGCAGTATGCTAACCATGAGAAACAAATCAACATCCAAAATCAGAACTGAGGCAATACTTTCATTGGCTAATTCAATATTTAGAAAATAGTATTGCTTCTAAGAACTTTCACAGTCAGATTTGGTGGAAGAGAGGAAGGAAGAAACAGAAAAATGAGGAAGGATTTGTGTATGGCCTTTAGACATGCTTATTCAAATTCTGGTCTAGTGGTTAAGGCACCAGGCTAGAAATTGAGAGATCATTAGTTCTAGTCCTGCCTTAAGCATGAAAGCCAGCTGGGTAACTTTGGGCCAGTGACTCTCTCTCAGTCCAGTCCACATCATAGGGTTGTTGTTAAGGGGAAAATAGGAGAAGGAAGGAGTATTAGGTATGATTGCCGTCTTGAGTTATTTATAAAAATAATAAAAGTGGGAAATAAATAAATGTTGGTCAATATTTTAATATGCAGAACTGTTGTTAGGTTCTTCCAATAAGGGTTCTCCCAAGGTTCCCATGTTAGGATAAATAAAAAATTGTTGATCCTGCATTTCTGGAAATATATAGTCTAGCTTGTAAATAATCAAAAGTTTCCTTCATCTTTCGAAGAGAGTCACTTTGGGAATTAAAAAATAAAAGAAAGAACAACTAGACCTGCCTTCTTCAAGTTGTCAGGATTTTTATTCTAAAAATTCCCCAACCAACATGGCAACAATTGAAAATTCTGGGAATTGCCCAAACACTCAAAATGTTCAAGCTGGGAAGACCAATATAGACTTAGTCTTTAGATTAATAAAGCCAGAGGGAACTGAAATTGTTCTATTCGTGCAAAAAACCCCACCGATTACCTAAGTGATCCCAAAACCTTATCAATTATTCAGTCATCAGCAGGCACCTGAATCTGTTTTATCTAAAGAAGTATTCTATGAAATCCAGAACATATTACATATGATCCTTTGTTTAACAAATGCTCATTCCACAATCATTTCAACTTGGCAATAGCAGTGACCAAGTGGTAGTTATGCCCAGTCCTCGAAGCCCCTATGATCATGTGATTGCCATCTGGGCACAAGGCAACTGCATCGGATTGCCAACCACTATAGCATCCCGCAGTCATTGGATTGAGATTTGGACCTTCTCTGTCAGCTTCCTAGAAGCAAAGACTGTGAGGAAGCCAGCAGGAAGGCAGAAATGAGGTCTGCACAATGACCTGCACAGTCCTTGTTTAACAAAGGTAACCAGGGACAGCCGGAATTGCTGTTGCTAAGTGGCACAGCCACATGATGTCATGCTTTACAACCACATCATTTTGTATTGGAATTTCCAGTCCCATACTTAAAAGAGAACTACTTGTGTTATAAAAAATATAATACTTGTATTAGTTGCTTTATAAATATATTATGTTAATGGATTTATGAATTTGGATTTTTTTATTCAACTGTCATTTTTTTTAAAAAAATGAGTTTATGAGTACAACACTAATATAAATAACACTTTAAATATTGTCTCAGTTAAGGTAGCCATATTTGAAAAACTTTAAAAGAGACTTTGTTGTTAAGATCCTTAAGGCTTTTTCTTAAATACTGTAAATTATCCATAAACAATTTGTACACAAATATTTAACATGACTCATGAGTGTGGGCAAGGACAATTATTTTTAACTTTATACCTCTTTGTAAAATTGTTGTTTCTGTTATTTTTAATAATGCTCTGATCACACAGTGCCCTCACAGAATTCAAAGATTATCTTCCTGTCACATCTAAATCAAGCTTCTACATTCAGAGGCCTCCAGCTCCTTGCCCACTCCTTTGCTATTCTGTTTGAATGAATACTTTCAAGAATGCTGATTACTTCTTTCAAAATCCATCTATTTTCTATGAATTTTTTAGCACTTCTCTGTTGTTCGTCTAAACCTACTGAAAATAAATCTAACCATGTGCATCATAACCATACCATGCACTTCATTCTACCTACTTTTTCCTGTTTTCTACCCTTGCTGCATTAGATAGTAAGCTTCTTGTACCTGTTGGGAACTTCCTTACTTTAAGGACTGATTTTTTAATGCAAGCCACATTGTATATATTTCATCAACTAAGCAAAAATTACTATCAACAGTCTTGATATTAAATAAAATCCACTACTCCTAGAAATCCAATTTGTATTATATCATGAGAGCTGACTGGAATACATCAGTTGAAGAAGTCTAATATAACATGATAATACTCTTCAGCCCAGAATCCTTTTTGTCTTTTCAGCCCCAAAACAGAGGTGGTTCTGGGCTCTAGATATCACTTAAGACAATAATGGTGCCATAGCTCATGGAATGAAAACATGATTCAAACTATATATTTATATATAACTTTCATGCTTACATATACTGCATTATAACAGTATTACTTACCAAGTTAGCCATGTAAATTGTAAGCAGACCCCTCCTATAAAAAAAACAAAAAAGATACAAGGACTTACTGGAGCATTCTAAACTCATTATATTATCGTATCAAATACAACACAATCAAGACCTCCACCATTAATTTAAAAGGAAATTCTGTTAGTAGCCAGAGCAATGAAAACACCAGACTGTTCTTTCAGTGGAATTATCATATACAATAAACCTGCTGGCTGATGTGATAAAAATTGTTGTGGTGGTCATTAATTTTTTTTTAAAGAATGCTCAGAGAATGTTTAGTAATGTAGGATTTAACCCAAAGGCTAAGAATTGTCCAAATACTGATGTGAAATATGTATGTTTCCAAGCAAAGCTGCTTTTATAAATTAAATGTAGTGAGGTCAAATGCACTTTGACATTTACTACTTACAACCATTCATCTACTTACAACCATTCATTTAGCAACTATTCAAAGTTAACAGCACTGAAAAAAATGATTTATGACTGTCATGTGATGGTCATATGATCAAAATTTAGGCATTTGGCAACTGACAGGTTTTACAATGGTTGCCAAAGTCATGTGATCACTATTTGTGACCTTCCCATTTGTATTATATTAACTTATTAAAAAGGGGCTCATCAATTGTAGGAAAATTGAAACAGTTCTCAAGCCTGAACAAATGCATCTTTCGTTCCCAAAAGAGATTCCATTGAAACTCTTTCCAATATTTTCAAGATGAATGAAAGAACTCTAACTCAGTTGTAACATACAGATATCTGCTTTCACAGAGAGAACACCTTTAGTTTAATCTGAAGAGGGCTGGGAAGAGTCCCACTTGAAAATCTGCTGCCAGACTGTACAGACAAAACATAGGTATACAAACTGAGTATTGTGTCAGTCATTTTTGTTCCAATTCATGAAATAAATGGAATCAAATCCATTGTACCTGCACACTATTAATTATAGTATTAAAAAAAGGAGACCCTGCCGGTCATGACCAACTCTAGGGTGCGGTGCTCATCCCCTTTTCTCAGCCGAAGAGCCAGTGTTTGTCCTGGGACGGGTCCGTGGTCATGTGGCCGGCATGACTGGACGCCTTAAGGTACACAGACACTGTTACCTTCCCGCCGGAAGGAGCGGTACCTATCTATCTACTCGCGCTTGCGCGCTTTCGAACCACTAGGTGGGCAGGAGCTGGGGCAGAACAGCAGGTGCTCGCCCTGCTGCGCGGCAACGCTGGGTCGCGATCCTGGGCCACCGACCTTCCAGCTGGCAAGCCGAGCTCTTAACCACTTGCACCACCGCGTCCCCAATATTCGTGACCTTCCCATTTATATTATATTAACTTATTAAAAAGGGGCTCATCAATTGTAGAAAAGTTGAAACAGTTCTCAAGCCTGAACAAATGCATCTTTCGTTCCCAAAAGAAATTCCATTGAAACTCTTTCCAATATTTTCAAGATGAATGAAAGAACTCTAACTCAGTAGTAACATACAGGTATCTGCTTTCACAGAGAGAACACCTTTAGTTTAATCTGAATAGGGCTGGGAAGAGTCCCACTTGAAAATCTGCTGCCAGACTGTACCGACAAAACATAGGTATACAAATTGAGTGGTCTCATTTAAAGTAGGCAGCTTATCTCTCTCCTATCTCATGACAAAAGATCTTTATCTCGACACAGTTGTGAAGTTGTCTAATTTATGAAAGAAGTATTGCCAGAAAATACCCAATAAGATATTTAAGACAGATGCACTCTTACAAAACATGACTCTTGTATTGTGGAATATGATAAAAGAAAAGGAGGCCAATAAGTAAAGAACCCACAAATCCTGTTCTACAATTTTGCTTCTTTTGAAAAATTTTCTGTGAATGACCTTGCCACTGTATATTGTACTTCTTCAGAAATCTGTGCCATAACCAGCTTTATTGTATTTCTGCTAAAGAAAACATACTTCACAATACACATACTACAAGGATAAAACTTTGTATACATTGGCTCAAACAGGAGGCAGTTCATATGGCTGTTTTTTTAACATGAACTTAACTGCATAAAACTGTTTGCAACAGTGCTCCTTCAGAAGATAAAATCTAATCTACAAACACAGCCGTTTTAAAAGTTAAACATACAACTTAACCTGTACAATTAACTCAAATGCAAAAATTATGGAGACCTCAAACCCATAATCAAATCAAGAAATCACCAATTTATCCTCTGGACAGCTGCCTAAGTGATTGGCCCACAATTCAATATATGAAACTATGATGGGGTTGGTGGGAGGGAAGTCTGAAATAACAAAGCATTACAGTTGATGTTTAGATTATGCTTAATCACTCACACCCACCGATTTCCTTCTTTCAACTGAAGTCTGACAGAGAGACCCCAGTGCAAAAGTTCACTTAAAACCAACAAAAACAGCTAAGCTTCAAAACAGAAGAACCAAAAATAAAGACTAGGTCAGGGAAATTTCAATCTAAAAAGAACCCCAAAATAACCTGTACTGAAAGCAAATATCTATCATAAGATATGGTTTACAGATTCCCAATCAGTACCTTCAAGAACAATGTCAAACAGCTAAAGCAACTTTGCGTAATGTCAGGTCCATATTATAGTAGAATATTGCAAAAGATTTAAGGTAAGCTATTCATCTTAGCAACGAGGCAAAATAATTACTCCTTGTAATACTGAAAAGATCCTACAGTTTATCAAACATGAAATAAGGGCAAAAATGCTCCAAAGTATTAAATTTCAAATACGTTATCAGAAAAATGTTGCATTGCTAGAGATATAAATCAATATATCTATTGAAGACCCAATGGCATTTTACATCAATTTTCATTTAAAGATGACCTTGACCTGTTTGATATTGTCAGTGTGTCCATCATTTTTCACGAACCACAACTTTATTTTGGGATCAACATTTACTTTTAACTGATAAATGCATATCTGGCTATCATGTCTCCTCTATTAACCATAATCCTAGCAAGTATGTGATTATCTAGCTCATATTATTATTTACACTTTTCCTTGCCAAACTGACATCACATAAATTAGTGATATAGAAAAATGAAATTCTGATTTTGTTACTACCATTTTTTCACCCTCTTGATCCTTTTTTCCGATTCTGCCATTAAGTTGCATGTTTTAGCTGATGTATTCCTTGTAAAGGATTGTATAATCATGCTGCCATTTCTGTCTGTCCTCTTTCTTAATGTTCTACAAGTTTGCCTCATTGTATGTAAATTCTTGTTATATGAATTCATTATTATGTGACTGATGACTTTTGTCTAAGAACTGGCCACTCTGCACACACTGTTTCTCCTCCACTGCAGTTTTAATTTAGGCTTAATTAATCTTTAATTAATTAAATTAAAGATTAAATTTATCTTTTGTCCTTTTGTATATGTATCCTGGTTTGGATCACAGTAATAAAACATTTGATTTGAATTTGCTTTATGTGAGGGAAAAATTGCTAAAATTCAACTTGCACCAGAGGTCTGGAAACATAGCAACACTTCTCACCTAAATTTATCCCAATAGATATATTTATATTTAAGTATAACCAAGTATTGGAGGCAATAACAAGCCTGATCTGTAAAAACAACCAATTTTCTCCATTCTCTCTTTGTAACGACAGTGAAAAATTCAAATACTTTGAAGATGAGAAAAGAAACTCCTACATATTTGGTATATGAACAATCATTTAAAAATTCCCAGGATTTTATGAAAACTGCTTCGATGGTCAAAGGCTTTCTAACACTCTTCTAGGCAATGAGTGGGAGCATTTCAAAGAAAAGAAAAATTGAATGAAAGCTCCTCATACTTATTTTTCAGTAAAATGCAGACATCTACCATTTGTTCTTCTACAGAGATAGCACAGAGAGTGATAATTTCAAATACTTAAAACATGAAACTGCAGTTCAACTATGTTTTTTAAATATATTTCCATTCTGATGCTTGCTTTTTTGCCAAGAACATATCACATTCTCACCTCCAGAGTCAACCCATTCTATCATAGCTTTAATGACAGCTATAATTCACAAGGCACCAAATACTCTAAGCCATTATAAACCAAGAGCTGTGTACAATTTTTTTTCATTGTGAGAAACACAATGTTTTAACTGTCACAATAAATTACAAAAATGTGTTTGTGTTTTGGAACATTTGTTCTCCTTCCTGAGAAAAGATAAGAAACTAAAACACAAGTTTAATTTCCTGGTCGTCAAAAGGTCATCAGGCACTGATTAAAAAATAATATTTTTATTTCAACTAAAACTGAGATTCCCACTATGGGAATGTTAATGCCTTACACTAAATTAATAGGGTGTATTAGTAAAGTATTATATAACATATAGATGCCATATACCAAATTAAGAGATGCCACTGATAAGAACATACTTGCTGGTGAAGAAAGATATATATATTATATTATATTATATTATATTATATATCTTCCTTCACCAGCAAGTATGTTCTTATCAATGGCATCCATTAATTTATTATTTAGTACAGAGTATTCATCAGATAGATAAATTACAAAAAAGCCTGTT
>JANHZU010003063.1:10884-24957 GCA_032468055.1 Acrochordus granulatus | reverse complement strand
GGCTCCGGCAGGGCTGGAGCGCGGCGGCGGCGGCGGCGGCGGGGTTGGCGGCCAGCCGGCCGGACGATGTCCCCGGCCGCGGGGCGGAGCGGTGACCGGTGGCGGCGGCTGCTGCTGCTGGCGCTGCTGCTGCCGGCGGCGCTGAAGACGGCGTGCAGTTTCGGCGACGAGGACGAGCGCCGCTGTGATGCCATCCGCATCTCCATGTGCCAGAACCTGGGCTACAACGTCACCAAGATGCCCAACCTGGTGGGGAGCCAGTTCCAGACCGACGCCGAGCTCCAGCTGACCACCTTCACCCCGCTCATCCAGTACGGCTGCTCCAGCCAGCTGCAGGTGGGTGCTGCCGCCCCCCGAAGTTGTCTTCGCTTTCTCCTTCCCGGGACGGGGTTTCCTTCCTTGCCCTGGGATGCAAAGACTCCTGCAGATATCCCGGGGCAGGACAGGCTTGCTCAGACGTAAACCACGTGGGACTTCTCGGCCTTTGGACTAAGATCGGTATCGTAAAAGCTCGGGACCCAAGCGCTTCCCTCCTGTAATTTAACTTGTCTTCGTTTCTGAGTTCTGAAAGCCCGAGCGTTTAGCAAAAAGTGGATTTACTCTGGAAATGAGCCCCGTTTAATAAGGCAGATGAGTTGAGAGCCGCAGTCTGAATAAAAAGCAAACAAGAAAAGAGCTCCTGGACCATGTGCCAAGTGCCTCTTCAAAAGTTTAGAGGAAGAGAAGCTGGCTGAGGTCATGCATAGTGCTTGCCTGCTTATAAGATTGAGCGGGCTCTCTTTGCCCAAGTGAACCATGCAACTTTAGGCAGATGGTGTGAACTTATCATCTTGCTTGACCAGTTCAGGCTACTAATTCAGAACATTCTTTAGTCTCCCGAGTTACTTCCCACCAAGTTGTGGGCACTGTCAGACAAAATTGAGTCTAGCTGGGAATGATACCGTCCCAAGATAGCTGGTTGGAAATTTTCTTCTTTGGATGGGGTGACTCTTAGACAGGTGGCCAACCCTGGTTAATAAGAACAGCCCTCTTTCTGCAAATACCTTGAGATCTTGTTCTCTTTCTGCTGGGGGGTCCAAAAGCTGGGGGTTCAAAAGGGAGGCTTGGCAGAGCTGAGACAGACAGTGTGAAATTGTGCAATGAACGGCCCTACCAGCCTATTCATGGCGGGCGTGAAAGAATGGTGACTCTTTCTCCACCTTTCAAAACATGCTTCTGGGAGTAGTGGAGAGCTTAATCCACTCTTGGGTGTTTCCAGACAGGAGGCTTTGGGGGGGGATCAGGTGTACTGAGAGGAAGCTGGTACTTGGCAAAGGCAGCTGGGGGACTGTTGCTCTGGCCCCACCCAGCTGAAGTTTAAGCATTGGAGTTGAGGCCAAATGGGTTGTCCTCTACAGGAGATAAGAATTACAAGGGTGGGGGGAATCAGGGTTATGCTAAGATAAGTAGTTAATAGTGTGCTGCTGCTTCTAGAAAAAACAAAAAGTAAACTCCACGCTTGGAGTCATGCCAGAGGGGATTGAAAATGAAGCAACCCAAGCTTATCGTGAAACAGAGCTTGGAGGACTTGGGGCTGAAGGTACAAGAAAGGACAACCAGGGTGATTAGGGGGCATAGGAAAAACAATAGTTTTCAGGAGAGGTGGTATTGCTCTTTGGCTTGGGGAGGAGGAGGGACGCACACACATACACCAGAAGTATATAAAAATTCCACATAAGTGACACAAGGTAAACAAGGAGGTTTTTTCCCCCCTGAGGGGTCATTTATAAAAACAAAATGCTGGGAAATTCAAGAGTGGTAAAAAGGGGATATCTGTGCCACTGATCACTCAGCCATACAATTCATTTTCTTGAGATTTGTTGAAGGCCATCAGTTTAGAGGTTTTCAGAGGGGACTGGACAGACTCTTGGTAATCAAGTTATCAGTGGGTTGATAGTTTTGATAGCTGCTTGTTCCCTTTGGAATCATGAATTTTGTTGCTGTTCAGTCGCTGAGTCGTGTCCGACTCTTTGCGACCCCATTGACCGCAGCACACCAGACCTTCCTGTCCTGCACTGCCTCCTGGAGCCCACCCAAGCCCACACACATCACACTGACTGTGCTGTCTTTACCATCTCATCCTCTGCTGATGTTGTATTCATGCCCCTGTTTGGATATTGTACAAGCCATATGTTGGATTAGTTGGCCTTGGTCTAATCCAGGTGAGTTTTTCTTAGGTTCTTTCCTTCTGCTTGGTTTTCTTCCTTTGCATCTCTTCTTGCCTGTTCTTGCACCATGATGGCCTAAACCTCTTAGATCAGCTACACCTATTTTCCACTAATGAGTTTCAATCCTGGAGTGGTGGTGGTTACACTCAGATATATCCCTGACCTAATTGTGCTGGCATAATAGGTGACATAATTTGGTGTGGCATGGCTTTGGTGAAAACTTGAAGAGGCTCTTAGAAAGTAGCCTTCCAGAAGACCAGAAATTTCACTATATTCCCATATATGAAGGAGAGTTTGTGTTTCAGTTCAGTTAATGAACTGCTCTGGGGCTGTCTTCATCCAACATAAAAATAGCCTTTGCTTTGTGAGTCTTTTCCCCACCTACATGTGAGACCCACATCACACATCTCTTCCTCACAGTGGATTTATTTCAAGCCTATGCAACATCATGGAATAAAATCCTTGCTTAGAACAAACTTAGGGGTTCCACTGTCTTTTTCCCTGGGAGTTGCTCTGTCTCTCTACACTATTTTAGGAGAGGTTTTTTTAAAAAATAGGCCATTTTGGGTTGCTTCCCAGTCTTTCCTATTAACCAGTAAATGGCATTTCCTGGTTCTCTTCTCTGCTGTTTTAGCAACTACAATCATCAAATTGTGTTCCTACTGTATGAAAAATTGCCACATGCCATCCATCCATAGTCTCTTTCTCACCCATGTCATGGCAGTTTGGCAAAGCCAGGAGGATGGTGGGTGACTTTCACAAAAGGAAAAAAATGATGAAATGAAAATAAGATTTATGGTGAAAATCTGAACAACAAAGGCGATTAGAGATTGGAGTTTGTATACTGCCCAAAGTCACTGTGTGTGAGTTGGGCAGCTATTAAATTTTAATATTATTATGTATAATATTTAATATTAATTTTTAAATATTATTAAATTTGTTTAATAAATAAATAAAATAAGTAATGTCATTGTGGAGAGAAATGTGAAACCAGCTTTCAGATAGCCGTAAGAACATTTGGATTTTATCAAGTGCTGCTGAAAAATCTTGTCTTCCAAAAGAAAGCAGGTAGCAGGTGCATGTCTAATTCTATCTTCTAAAATTCTTCCTTTCTCATCATGGCTTATCATTCTACCTCTACCATTTTGTTCCTTTGGATTAAGACTTGTTGTTTCCCATAGTGGCTCCAGGTAGTTAATGGCCAGCTTGAAGATGTGCATCTCAGGTGTGTAAAATAAGAAGTCCAGAAATGGGACTTAGGTTGATAAATGCATTTTTTTCTACTTCAGAGTCGTAAGCATTTTTCTTATTCTCAGGGAGCTTTACCTGTGAGGGAGGTTAAATGGAGACTTTTATCTGGTCTCTGCAGACTTCGCCATTCGCTCACTATTGTATCTGGCAAGTTTCTCGCAGGTTTAAGAAAAGGAATGGTGTAAACACATTTTTTGTTTGGAGTGAAAACCGAAGGGCAAAGCAAAGGAGCAGTAGCAAAGTTTTCCACTGGGTGTGAATCTGCCATGATAAGAAACAGACTTACAATGGCATCTAAATCCAAGAAGGCCTGGTGGTGTTTTTTGCAAGGCTGTAATGCAATCTTTTGAAAGTTTTCCTCTTTCTCCTTCTTCCTGCCTCTCTCTTCAGGTTAATTTGCACATGGAGGCAATAAAGCTGTTTGTCTTGAAAAGACAAACTCGTCTTCGGAGATTGGCAGGTTATCCCTGTAGAGAGTATATGTTTGCTCAGGTAGCTCAGGAATTTAGACAACCGCACTCAGCTCTGACACTGGAGTGGGTGCTCTGAACTGACATTAACAAACAAAAGGCAAACCAGCAGTGCCTTAAGTATGTCAGATATTTTCACCTTAATGGAGCTGAAATCCCTCCATTAACATGCAGGAAAACGAATTGCGGGGAAAGAAACAGGCAGTTGCCCAGTTTAGGTCACACTAAATAACCTCTCGCTTTTAAAAACAGATTTGAAACAACTTTGCAGGTCAAAAGCATTCAAGCATGTTTCTAGCCCACATTAATTATTAGCGATCTGAAACTGCAATAAAGCTTTCCATTTCCTTGAACACATAAACGGTTTAGTTGCTTGCTGTTAGCGACTAAAATATTCCAGTTTTTTTGTGGGGGAAGATTGGTAAAGTGTTAACAAGGTGATGTACACTGCTTTACATGATATAAGAAAATGAACATCGAGTTGTACTTTCTTTCTGATCCCCAGATTGAAAGCATGGCCTGAATCACGGGAGCCTGTGTTCAGATCTAACCTCTAGCTTTTTCCATTCATCCATGACTTTCTTATTCGTGTGTCCTATCAAAGTATTAATCATTTGGGGACAGAGTAATGTTGGCTAAAGTACCACCATCTATATTAATAAAGGTGAAGGGCAAACCTAACCTTTGTAGAACTATAAACACTTATATTGAATTCAGGAGATGTCTCTTGCTTTTTTTATGCCCACAGAAATGTTTCCAAAGAGCCAGTTTGGTGCAGTGATTAAGGCATCTGGCTAAAAACCAGGAGGCTGTGAGCTCTAAGCCTGCCTTCGGCACAAAGCCAGCCGGGTAATCTTGGGCCAGTCACTTTCTCTCAGCTCTAGGAAGAAGGCAATAGCAAAACATTTTGTGAAGTCTTGCCAGGAAAACTGCAGGGACGTGTCCAGGCAGTCAGACTCAAAAGCACTAATAATAATAATAACAATAAAAAATGGCCTAGCTTCCCAGGGCTGAATTTGTGATCCTAATTAAATGTGTTTACAAGCATCAGGAATGACAGAGACTGATTTTGAGTCAACATGAAAAAAGTTACATTGCAAGTTAAATATAAGAGATGCTGCTGAACAAGAACTCTTCTGTATCTGCTACTCAGTTAGCACATACAGGTAGTCCTCGACTTATGGCTGATCACTTAGTGTCCATTGGAAGTTACCATGGATTCAAAGTTCCAGTGTCCCACACATTCACATAAGTGCATTTTGGATGCTTGGCAACTGGCACACATTTATGATCATCTGTAGTGCCCTGCAAACCTTCTGTTTATTTCTGGTTTCCAGCAAAAAATGCCCCATGCAAACAATGGGTTTGCATTCATTTAACAACCACAGCAAAAAAAAAAAGTTCATAAAGTTGGGTCTGGCCATGTGGTGATCCACTTTACAATTGTCACAACTTATGACAGAAATTGTGAGTTTACCTTTAGTAAGCCTGATAAAAATTGTTCATCTTCTTTCTGCTCTCTCTTAATCCCAGTCGGTTTTGGTGGCAACATCAAACACATCATGATCTGGTTCCAGTGGAGTTTTTATAAAATTCTTGGCCAGAACATACCCATTTACAGTATATGCATGTTTGGCATTTGAGAAGAGAGATTTTGGCTATTCATCTGCATGAAAATAATTTCCTATGCATAGAACTGGGGAAAAAAAACTGTTTAAACTCCGAGAGATACTAAATTTATCAATGTTAACTAAAATATGACTATCATCATCATCAGCAGTTCCTTTTCATTGTGGGGTGGGGATAAGCAGAGATGTGTGGGTATCATTTTCACTGAATTTCTCCCCTTTAAAAATTGTATATTGCAATATTCATTCTACAAAAACAGTATCATGTTTGATGTGGTAGATTATAGACATACATTAATCTTGGCTTTGTTGTGGTGAACAAGCAAATTTTTTGGGGAGAGGACTTTGAGCTTAATCCAGAATGTTTCAGTTCTCATTTTTAATGGGGAAAGAAATGAGAGCTTGCAGTGCTGCCCTTCTTCTTTGCCTAAACTCATCTGCCACAGGGGGTAGCCCCTATCTAACCTACAAGCTAAGCAGAGTTGGACCTGGTTAACTATTTGGATGGGAAAGCAGCAGGAAAATCCAGGCTGGGACCGTGAAAAGACATTCCAGTAATAACCAATTGCTGTTGTCAAGAAAAAGCATGGATAGATCCATTAGGAGTTATCTTCCAAACATGGATTGGGGAGTTCACTTGGGTTTTGTTGATCTGTTTTTGTACACAGTACCTGCCTATGTTAAGGAAGACAAGGGATGTGCTTTTTTGTATCTTCCTGGCTGTTGATTTCTATACTTCAACTAAAGTCATTTGCAAATGAATCTATATCATCAGCACATAATGAGTTAGAAATACCCCAGTCTCTAAATCAAAATGTTCATGTATCTCTGGAACATGAAAATTCATTTGCAAATGACTATGCTGGATAGGTAAATGCTGAACGTTGGAGACATGACATCAATGGAGGGAAAAGCATACATCTGATCTTTTATCTGACAGGTTCAGGCCCTTGACTTGAAAGAAGCACATTATAATGCCATGTTGCTACTTGTAATGAGTTAACCTGTCCAACTGATTATCCTCTAAAATTGTTGGTTGACAATGAATGTGATCCAAGCAGCTGGCTGAAGTTAAAGTCCACCCAACCAGAGGAGCTCAGTTGAGCTTGGGGAATCTGATGAGAAACTCAAAATGTTGGAGGGGATCCAGTGAGAGTATTTCCCAGCCTTGGGACTTTAAGGAATGTGGACTTCGATTCCCAGAATTCTCCAATCAGCAGTTCAAAAAGGTGAATTCCGCACATCTTAAAGTTCCCAAGGTTGGGAAACATTGAGTTAGAGAAGTCTGGGATGAGAAACATTGGGAAGATCACATCACATGCCTCCTCATTTTTCTGAGATTGGTTTGTACTTTCTTCCTCTTCCAGTTCTTCCTTTGCTCCGTCTACGTCCCCATGTGCACAGAGAAAATCAACATCCCCATCGGCCCCTGTGGCGGCATGTGCCTCTCCGTCAAAAGACGATGTGAGCCAGTCCTGAAAGAATTTGGTTTCTCCTGGCCAGAAAACCTGAATTGTAGCAAGTTTCCTCCACAGAATGACCACAATCACATGTGCATGGAGGGACCAGGGGATGAGGAAGTCCCCCTCCACAGCAAAGCCCCCTTGCATCCTGGAGAGGAGTGCCAGAGTGTCGGATCTAACTCAGACCAATACATCTGGGTCCGGAGAAGCCTGAACTGCGTCCTCAAGTGTGGTTACGATGCTGGCCTCTACAGCCGGTCTGCCAAGGCGTTCACCGATATCTGGATGGCCGTGTGGGCGAGCCTCTGTTTCATTTCCACCGCCTTCACGGTCCTGACCTTTCTGATTGATTCCACTCGGTTTTCCTACCCGGAGAGGCCCATCATATTTCTGAGCATGTGTTACAATATTTATAGCATTGCTTATATTGTCCGGCTGACTGTAGGCCGAGAAAGGATTTCCTGTGACTTTGACGAGGCCGTAGAACCTGTTCTCATCCAGGAGGGCCTCAAGAACACAGGATGTGCTATAATTTTTTTGCTGATGTACTTTTTTGGCATGGCGAGCTCCATCTGGTGGGTGATTCTAACCCTGACATGGTTTCTGGCCGCTGGACTCAAGTGGGGCCACGAGGCCATTGAAATGCACAGCTCATATTTCCATATTGCTGCATGGGCTATCCCTGCAGTGAAGACCATTGTCATCTTGATCATGCGGTTGGTTGATGCTGACGAGCTGACAGGGCTGTGCTATGTGGGCAACCAGAACCTTGATGCCTTGACGGGCTTTGTGGTGGCTCCTCTTTTCACCTACCTGGTTATTGGGACCCTCTTCATTGCGGCTGGTTTAGTGGCTTTGTTTAAAATCAGGTCCAACCTTCAAAAGGATGGGACGAAAACTGACAAGTTGGAAAGGTTGATGGTGAAGATTGGGGTGTTTTCGGTGCTCTACACCGTGCCTGCTACCTGCGTCATTGCTTGCTATTTCTATGAGATCTCCAACTGGGGGATCTTTCGCTACTCTGCAGATGCCTCCAACATAGCTGTGGAGATGCTTAAGATTTTCATGTCCCTGCTTGTGGGTATCACGTCAGGCATGTGGATTTGGTCTGCCAAGACTCTACACACTTGGCAAAAGTGCTCAAATAGACTGGTGAATTCAGGGAGGGTAAAACGTGGGGTGAAGAGGGCGGATGGGTGGGTGAAGCCTGGGAAAGGAAATGAGACAGTAGTATAAAGAAAGATCAATAACTAGCAAATGGTTTTTTGTTCTCCTTCTCAAGCCAAGATGAATTGATGGAACAGGAGCAATGGGAGCAGGAGTTTTGGAATGAATCCTTGCTTGGGAAAAGGAACCAGATTTGATTTTTGCAGAATTCCAAAGGCGGGGAGGAGAACAGCAGAAGCCAAGGGTTTGATCGAGCTGGAGAAAAAAAGCACAACTTCCCAAAAGAATCAAGGCAGCCTGCAGTGTCTTCACAAAGTTGTGAATGCAAGTGGAGCCTCTTAGATTTCTATCAGCAAGCGTTGATTTTAGGATTCGTGGGACTTTGCACCTCCTGATGTGCCTTCTCTCGCTCCCTTTTCTTCCCTTGTCCTTTCCCGATTCACATTCATCTCTGTCTTGCAAAGTAGTGGAAGAGAAAAAATAAACGGGGAGGAAGGAATTCCTTGCCGGGTCTGGAGAGGAGTGACTGGTTTCAGGGGATTCACAGTCCAAAGCCTTTCAACTTAGAAAGTGATGTCCAGAATTTTGACATGGTGGCGATACCAGAAAGTTGCAGTTAGCATGCAAGATTTGGAGTTCTGCAGAACCCTTCAGGCACAAACCAAGGAACGTTCTGAGGTTCAAGCCTAGGCAATTTGGCTTTCGTAAATCCAGCTACTAGATACTATTATGGTTTCAGGCTCCATTTGGGGTAAGGAAGCAAACATGGAGTGGAAACAGGATGTGTTTCTAATCACGATGACCCCAAATGACAAAACGTGACATTGAGATATCACAATGCGAGAGGTGAGCTCGCATGGAATCCTAGTCCTGATCGAGTTATTTCAGTGGAAGAAACCACAAAATGTTAAATGCGAAGAATTGCAGGGCGAGGATTCTTTTCATATTCAGTGGAAACAGTTGCTAAACAAATTTAGTAATGAAATTTACTAACTTTAGTGACAAATTTGGTAACTTTAGTAACAGTTACTAAAACAGATTTAACCTTTAAGCATCACTGGGGGGGATAGCAATAATTACACGATCCCCTGCAGAGGCAACTGCTGTTTTCAGGTTCTTGGAGAGATTTTAAGAGGTGGGGAGCTTTTTTTTTTTAAAGGAAAAGAAGCTTAAGACATCTATTTTGCTTCTTAATTTGACTTTCGGGTCTCACTCAGCCACTAAAAAGTAGCTGACAAAAGTTTGGCCCACAAATTAAATTTGTAGCCTCAACTTTCAAGCTGGTGCTGCAACACTTCCCAAGAAATTGAACAATTCTTCCTGCTTTGTGATAATCTAAATCTCTGCTTTAACAAATATCTGGCAGCATTTTCCAGATCCAGATCAAAACATCTGATGTGTGGCATTTCCTCTGTAGAGCTTACGGATTAACGTGTTTAACCCGATGTTTATCCTTGAGCAGGTTAAGGGCAGAGATGGGAACCTCTCACTCCCCAGAGGGCTTGCGTTCCCACTGGTATCCTTGTTCTCATGTTTTAAACTGTGCATCACCAAAATTAAGCTATTTGGCCTGTTTTCTAGCCCAGTGTTTCTCAACCTTGATATATTTAAAATATGTGGACTTCAGCTCTCAGAATTTCCTGGCAGTTGAAATCCACACATCGTAAAGGACCCAGGTTGAGACGCGTTGTTCTAGAGAGTGGAGTTTAAGGTTGAGAAGAGATGTTTTTCACCATGCTCCTATTCCTGTCCTCCTTTTCATGTTTTTAAGCTGAGAATCCTATTCAAATCCATTTATGTGGCTCTTGTTTGGAGTTAGTCTTCTCACCCTTCAGCCTGCAAACATGCTGTCCCATGTAGGTATTGCTGAAGGAGGCCTTGTAGGCTCTGCTCTTCCTTTAAGAAATCTCTGCCCAAGTAATAAATGCCCACGGGGTTAAATTAATAAGACTAACTTCATCAGTCCACTGACCGCAAAGTAACTCATGTGCTGAATCTTGCTGCAAAATAGCCTATCAGATCCAAAAGGGTTTGCAAATGGAACGTAGGGAGGATGTATGCAACTGCATTTCTGAATATTGGCAGTCCTCGTTTAGTGACCAGAACCAGCAATTCAGTCATTAAGAGAATTGGTCATTAAGAGAAAAATCATAACCACAACTATGATTAAATTTTACACTGGACAGCGTGCACTAACTGATCGTAATGATGCACACAAGACTCAGAGATGCTGCAAAGACCGAAAATGCGGGCACTGATGGCAAAGTGACTTTCTCACCACCATCATAATTGCAAACACACACACACTGTCCAAGGCAGTCACTAAGTAAGAACCTATCATTAAAAAACAGCGTGCTACCCAAATCCACCCACATTGAGAAAACAAGCATATGAAACAACAAACACGTCAGGGGCGCCACCTCCTTCACACGCTATGGCTGCAACAGCAACGGGTTTAAAATGAAGTAGGAGCATTCAACTTGGAACTTCCCATTTCTTTCTGAAAAGTGTCTGGTCTTGGTAGAGGGGTTGCAGTTTGCTGTCCTGTCCTGCTGTTAGTTTTATAACAAAATTTACACAGCGCTGTCCATGGGGTGAAAGTGGTGTGGGTCTTCTTTCTGTAGTTTTGCAGAAGGTATCCTGATGGATTGCCATCCTTGTCAAAATAAGCAGATAAGAGGGGGGTAAAAAGCACTCTGGAATCTGATCTGGCTTTGTGGCCAAGACCCCCTTGTCTTCTCTCCAAACTAAATGTTTGCTCTCCCCACTCCCCTTTTTGAGATCAAAGGTAAAGCGTCCTTCAGACCGAACTCCATTCTTGATAACTGCACACACATACATACCCATTGGAGGAGGAGAGATGCCTGGCACAAAACATCAGGAGCCCTTAGCCACTTTTCCGAATGACAAATTATGCCTTTTCATAAAAAGTCAGAAGAATGGCTGCCAGACTCCTGATTTATCACACTGAGGATCCCTTCTGTAAGCGTAGATCTCTTGGAAGCGGCGTGCTATTGCCACCTAATGGGATTTTTTAAATAGCTTCCCAAACAAGTGATAGTCCTGGGATCTGACCAGATCTGACTTTTGCTTTGTAAAGTGAAGTCATCTAGCTTGGATTTCAGGCATCTCTCGCTCATTGACTAGGTCTTTTCAACTTCGACTGTCTCCAGATATAAAGAATCTTACCTAAGGACGGTTTGTGCACAGTGAGGAGCTAATGAATAAAAGGGAATTTAGTGGAAGGCCACTTCTGACGATTGGCTTGTTTCGAAGCCGGTTTTGTTCTGTGTTTTCTGTCTCCTCCGTCCCCCTCCCCGCACCCTCCACCCACTAAGCTAATCTGGCCACCCCGAGAGACCCATTGCATTAATCAATTAAGGCTTAATATGTTTCACCCTGTGTGATTGCATCTGTGTTGACGCCAGTCTGGGCCAACTGAAATGTTACGTTCCTTGGCAGCTTTGCATTCACGCAGATCAGTTGCATAATTTGTGTGTCAGTTACCATTAAGAGGACATTGCCCAGCCATGGGAGAGAAGCCCAGCTGACTCCCTCCAAACCGAAAACGGGAAGGTTCACTTTCAGTGTGTTTTCTTTTTGCCTTTTGGTCAATGAATGTCAGCGTACCTTTTTTAGAACATTTCTCCCCCCACCTCCACCCTTAAAAAAAAGCCACAGAGAGAATAACATCTGGTCAGAATATTTGTGAGGTTTTTAAGAGTTGGGTGGCTTTGTTATCTACTCTACCCTGAAGGTGTTTGATGGCTGTGATCCTTTGGGTGGGCTTTAACGTTGAGGAATTGAGCTGGCCTAATTTTTCCTTTCCCATCTGCAGTGGATTTCCCACGTTCCCCCAACCTGGGTCCCTTCGGCCTCTGAGCTGCTTGTAAGAAAACAGCATTTTGAGGTGTTGCCAGTCTTCCAGGGTAGATCAGTGAGTATTTAATGGTAAGGATTGTCTGCTGTCACAAATCTTGCACAACTGCAATATGCTGTGCAGTTCTCACTGATACATACGGGTCGCCTTTCCACTTCTTAGGATATCAGCGTTCCCACAGTTGGGATTGGGGCAGATGCGATGGGTAAATAAGTTTGTTTTTAATTTAATTTTTAAATTTAATTTATTTTTTTTTTAATTTCCTGCTGCTTGCAGCTCATGAACCAAGCGACTGGTCACAAAGCCTGACCCTCTCCTTAACTTTTTGTCTGGAGTCTTCTATTTTCCTTTGATGCAATGTACAGAGAGAACATTGCTTAGTGACCACTCAAAGTTATGGATTCCAAAAATGAGACTTACAATAACACAGATTTGAAGTTATGACATCTGCATTTTGGGTGCTTTATGTCTATCACAACTTAGGACCAAAATTTACAGTTATGATTGTAAACTGAAGACTCCTATAGTTGACAAAGACCTGAGTCCTCCTCCCATTACTTTTTTTAAACTTTTTTTTCAGAATATACACATGCCTTTTTCAAGCATGCTTACAGAAACTACCCACTGCTGCCTTGAAAGATTTTGCATTTTCTTACCTTGTAACGTTCTGCAGATGTTTCTTTTACTTTGCTGGGCCTAGTTTGCTGGCTGGGGAATTCTGGGAGTCGAAGTCCACACAACTTAAAAGTTGCAGAGGTGGAAAAACTCTGATCTAGAAGAACTGCTTTAAAAAAAGCCACCTCAACTGCCTTATTAGATGGTCTGTGTTTTATATTCACATCTAAGTAGGGATAAAATGTTCTTGTCCCGGAGCAAACGGGCAGACAAAGGTCTTTCCAGTTGTAAATTTGCTGCCAGGCTCAGAAGAGTGACTTTGCCGGTGGCTGTATTTTGCATCTGCACATAGAAACGACATGAAGTGTGACCTGTGGCACATGACAATGCCTTTCTAAACCTATTGTTATATCTCAGCATGAGATATTTGCACGCCAGCATCCTATGACACAGGAGATGACCACGTTTGGTGAACTCTTTTTATACAGATATCTGCCAGCATCCCTACAAATAAAGAGTTTGTGGAAATAAATGCAATTTGTGAACATTTGTCCAGAAACATTTTCAAGATTGCACCCTTTCTGATCCTCTGAAGGGTTTGGTGGGGGGGCTCCTTGAGCTTGGAAATACTCAAAATACTCTGGATAGAGTAAAGCCGCCGGACTCTGACCTCAATAGACTGGATGGTGTCCTTCAGATTACAGTCGGGAGCCCCTGTGCAGAAATGTTTCCTGCAATTATCTTTAAGCAACCTGGGAGCGTGATTGGGGCCAGCTCATTGACGTCTTGAGTTGGGGTGGGGGCAGACTGAATTTACAGAAACACTTAAAAAAAACCGGGCACCCCGCCTGCTCACGGTCACGACACCATCCACTTGTTCAATGTTTCCATGCTCTTTGGCTGGTGTGCGTAGGGTAAGCCTACAAGATTGAACTGGGGGAAAATGTCAACCATTGAACTGCAGGGTTGTGCATTATATTCCTGATCACTCTTAAATCACATGCAAATCCACTTCTAATCCCCTGCCCAAGATTAAACTGTCTCAATTGAAGCATATTTACTCCAGTTGCTCCCCACCCTTCTGTTCTGGAGGGATTCCAGCCCCACCGTTGTTCTTTCATAGCATCAGATATTTTTTTTTAAAGACTCGTCGACACTTGTAATGTGAGGATGTGGTTTATTTTCATAGACGCTTAGCTTCAGGTTGGGCAGAGGTGATGACACTTAGGTACATGTGTAAAGACAACTTTACACACTTTATGTGACATGTGTAAAGACAACATTGTAGAGAATTTCCACCCTCAAATTTTAAATTAATTCAGTTGGTTCGCAACAAAAGTTTAAAAACCAGGCATCTGGATTGGATTTTTTAAGTAGAAGACGTTTCACCTT